>VXBB01011833.1:258507-304298 GCA_013399915.1 Illadopsis cleaveri
ATGTTTACAATTAGAGTCAATGATCTTAAAGGTCTTTTCTAACCTAAATTATAATTTTTTTCTATGATTCTGTTCTCAAGTTAGTGCCATTTTGCTGCTGGAGCTCAGAAGTTTTCAGCCCATGTTCAGGCCTTAAAGAATGTTCCTCTTGCCATGTCATGGAGATTGTTAAGTAAATTATGTGTAAATATTTGTATTTTTTTAGAAAATTAGTTCGATTTCCTGGTGGCATGAATTGAGAAATGTTTTGTGCTGAGCTCATCTTTCTTAAATTATTAATCCCCTAACTTTAGAAAAATTGCCTTTCACCACTAGAACAAGTCCCGTTAACATCTCATTTGTAAACTAGATATGTTTTCTTGTGGCTTTGCATAACACAGACTGGAACTTTTGTTTTATGTAAAACAGGTAAAATGCATTGGTGTAAAACTAATGTAATTGCCATAACCTTTTCTATTGATAATGGACAATTGCAAAGAATTTTTAAAATGTTGTCACCCAAATTAATGGCTTCCTTAATGCCAGAGAAAGGATTTCAGTGCTATAACATGCTTCATAAAATTAAAATTGAATTACTATTTTACCTCAGTAACTGGGGTATTTTTTCCAAATAATTAACAGTATTTTGGTGTTGTTTTGAGCAGAAACAAATTACCGAGTTCCCATAAAAATGCATATAGATTTTAAACTATTTTCAACAAGACTGATCTAGCCAGAATGATTGCCCCTTCAGGGCCTAAATTATAATGTACTGTTGTGTTGCCAGGTCTCTCTTTTTACATTCCATCCTCCTGGAATGTGAAAAACAGCTTTAATGATTCCATTACCTGATGTAAAACCAGTCTACCTAAAGGTTTCCTTAGAAATCTTGAAGTTTATGTCTTGGCACAGGCTAAACTCTATTCTGCTTCTGACTGCTTCTGCCTCCTGACTCAGCTTCTCTGCATATTCTCTCACTATCTGTGCACTACAGTGAGATAGGCTTAAAAACATGCCCAGTTTGAAATGTTTGTTTCCTCAGTGTATGAAGGAGTAGTTACTCATCAACTTCTTAATAAGAATTTTTCCCTGTGTATTTCTCTACTTTCAGTCATCTCTTTGCTTGAGAAAATGAATCCAGTTCTTCAGTACTCTGCACTGGGAACAGGCAGCCCTGGATATAGGGACAGACTGGGAAGTAAGAGGCTGGAGAGCAGCACTGTGGAACGGGACCTGAGAGACTGGCCTGAAATTGTGTCAGGGGAGGTTTAGGTTGGGTATTAGAAAAAGGTTCTTCACCCAGAGAGTGGTTGGGGAAACAAATTATTTAGAGCATAGATGTTGGAAAAATGGGTATGTGTATACACAACTCTTCCTTAAATCACCTTGCTAAGACTTTCATTTTTGTGTTGTCAGTTCTTACTCATGTTATCATTCTCAATATACTTTCCACATTGTTTTCTCCATTGTTGCTGCCTCATCCTTTGCCTCTATCTTCTTTCTAACACATTTTTCAGTTGTCTATATTAAATGTTATTTTGTGTGATGAAGACCATTACTCCAAATGAAATATTTACCTAACCTCCTACGTACCTGCAACTTCATCCGTCCTGATGGCTTCCATAATCTCTTGCCACTGAGCTTTATTTCTGTATTTAGGAGAATGTGCAATGGATCTGAGCTCGGTTTTATGATACCCAGCTTCTTCTTAGGCAGTGAACCATTGCTAATTATTTATTCAACCAGAGACATATCCTTATCTTAGGTAATTTCATCAAAATGTATTTCCTTTTTTTATAAGAGTGAATCATTAGGACAGCAGGAAAGACTTTATTTAAGTTAATGTATTACATAAGCACTTACACATTACATATTAGACCAGTTAGTCTAGGAAAGAAGAAAATAAAAGCATTTTGACGTGATTCGCTTTGGGCAAATTCATTTTGGCTGTATTTTATTATGTTTTAAACATGTATGCTTTTATAAATTGATTTATTAGGTATGAGGTTTTTTCCTTTCAGGGTATCGCAGGTAAAGGGACAGATATGTTTCCCATGTACTTCTTTACTTTCCCAAAAGATATCTGCCTTTCCTCAGCCTTCTAATACACTCTCCCTGTTAGTTTGTGAAGCTCTAATGATGGAGCGACATTCAGCTACTTCCTTAATTATGTAATAGTGAACTTTGTCAGGCTTTGCCTATGTGAGTTCATGTTAGTTTCATTCATTTTATGCCTCAGCTTTTCTGCTTTAATTCCCATTCACACTGTGTTTCTTCTGTTTCTTCCTTTTTCCTTTGTTTTCCTATAACTTTAAGCTCCAAGATTTCATCATTTTAAGCAGAATTTGTTTGCACTTTCCTATCTTATTTTTATTATTATGCATAAAACTGAAATAATGGCCCATCATTTCCCTCCCTCTGTAAATAGCTCTACTGCTTGAAACAACTAGTTTTCTCCAACAATGTGCTCTGCCATGTTATTTTATTGCAAAAAACCCCTCAGAGCTCTGGTCTCATTATCTTTCTGTGCTTTTGGCATTTTCTGTACTTCCTCATCTTGGCAATGCTTTGTAAATTTGCTTCATTATTTGGTTTCTGTGGTAGTGGCTCTATATATTTCCATTCTCTTTGCCTGACACCACTTGTTGCATATTTGTCTATCTCTTGTGGGCCTTTAGTAGGAGATGGAATGCTTGCTGTGCTGCTGATTGCTTCATGGCTTTGAGGATTGTATCTGGCAGTGCCAGCAGCAGGGACCAAGGGTAAACAGCACCAAGTGAGAATGGATCACATGCCTCAGGCAGAAGAACATTTTGACCATTGCCTTGCACTGACTCCTCCTAGCAGGAGAGTGAGGTGTGAATTTTCTCACCAGCAGGAATCACTGCTCTTACTAGAAGATTTGAGATCTTGGATGGAGGACTTGCAGCGAAGGCAGAACACTGACATGAGTAGGCAATCTTACACAGCTGCTGATGTAACTACAGTCTCCCTTAGTTAGCTAATTTCCTCAATCCATGTTTTATATTCATCTTCATGAAGTCCATTGTTCTGTTCTGTGTATCACAGTGAAACGCATCCTCCTGCTGCTCTCCTGAACTGTGGAGAGGCGTCCTTGGCAGACGTGTCCTAGACTGAATGGTAGTTCTGGCCAGCTTTCTTTGGCAGGAACACAGAGTCTGGTTATTAACATTGGGGTGAATGTCCACAGCATCAAGATCATTTTAGGGGCCAAGAATTACTAGATGCAAACTGAAGAGATAGTGGTGTTGGCATCATTTTGCTTTCCACCCACTGTGATTTGTTTCCTCTGTAGCATCTGAAAGAGCAATAGAAGGACCTACCTCTGTGGCTATTATCAGTAGGTGAATTTAGCAGGCCATTTCAGTTTGTCTCTCAGCTTCATTAGATTCCTATTGCATGCCAGATTATTGTGACCTGAAGACCATAGTAATGTCTAAGCATACCTTATATCACACGTTATATATGTACTAAACCTCACCTATCAAATGGAGAAAATAGATCAGGGCTGCAGTACTGGGCATAAGCTAAAAGGTAGAACCAATTCTCCAGTCAAAAGACTGGGAAGACTCCATGGTGGTTACTGTGTCTTTGCTACAAGGAATAATCTCCCAGAGGGAGCCCAGTAGCAGTAAGTTCTCCTTCATTATAGTGCAGTCAAATAAATTAGTTTAAATACTTGCCAAAGGAGGTTGAAATTAATGTTTGACTTGGCACTGGAAGGACTGCTCACATGGGCAATGAAGCCAGGAGTTACCACCTCTCATTTAAAGATGGAATGTGACTCCAGCTAAACCTAGCGTGGGCTAACACACCAATTGCAAATTTGTATCTATTCTGGTGGTAAAAAAGCTGTGATTAAATGTAGAAGTGAAAGCAAATTAATTAACCATGCTGAAGACACTATGGAGAAGTGTCTTATGAAATTAAATGAAATAAAAACTAGTAGAGAAATAGCACAGATTACATACATTGCAAATCCTTCATGTTTAGATGTCTAAAGGCACACCTGCTGTTCTAATAACAAAAAAAAGGAGTTGGTTTAAAACAAGAGAAGGGGAGGTGTTCATACATGAAACTCTCCTTATTTTATATAGTGAATATTCACAGAATATAGAGTTCCTGGATTAACTGGATTGCTATCATCCCTGTCCCAAGATGTTGTGTTGGTCCTGAACAGATCCATTAATATGATATTTTGTAGGCTGCAGCACAGATGTCTGAAACTTCAAGTGGCCTTCAGAGTTTTCCAAATAAACTCTTAGAGAAACTTGCGAACTCGTTTGGTAAAGGGGTTTGATTTCTTTATAGTCTTTATTGATTTCTTTATATATTTTTTCTTTCAAGGTGTTTGTTACCTAAATAAAAATGTGATTCTGCAAATACTGTGCTCATTAGAAGTCATTGTAAGTCTAAAGGAAACTATGCATAAGAAAGCACTGTCTCTTAGGATTGAAAACTCTTGACACAAGGTCTCACAGTATTAGTTAATGCAAGGTAAATAAACATTTTATCCAACACTGATTTGGATTGAACACGGAGTTATTTTTACATTGGTTTTCCCACCAATGAAAAGAAAAACATTAAGATGTCTGCAGTACAGACATCTTAGTAGTCAGATTGTGTTTAAATACAAAGAAGTCATATTTGTAAGAAGTTAAAGCAAGTTTGTTAGCAACCTGGACATATTCATAAACTTTTCTCTTCAAGGGCATGTAATCAAAGGTTTGAGTAAGTGTGGTATATGCAACAGTTGTTGAATCAGTTTGCAAAATAACATTTCTTTAATGTGAATAGTTTAATTTTAAAGCTCTACCATGTAGCTCTGCAGAAGCTTTAGCCCAGCTGTTGGGACAGATGCTGCATACCTCTTGAGACTGGTGCTGCTCTGTATGAAGACTGATTGAAAAATAGTGCAGTATTGTTAATATTACCTTTGTCATATACATGATGCAGTACTTCAATATCAAATTATATACTGCAGAAAGAATCTGAATGTTACAATTTCACAGTGTGCAGTAACTTTAAAAAACGACAAATGACTTTAGTGATTTTTCACTGCTCCATGTGAAAGAATCAATTCTTTCACATCCTCTCTTATGTAGAAATTTACAACTGAACAAAGCAGGCAAATGAAAATTCGGAATGGTTATAAAGTACATATAGTTACTCAGAATAAACTTCTATTTCAGATCCAGTAACAATTATTAGATAAATAATATCTTCTAGGGGGACAAAAAAAAAAGATAAAATGATTAGCAATAAAAGTTCTACCATAATGTTTTGTAAATTATTTAATGCTTAATTATTTTTGTTGCAAAGACAGCTCTAGTATACTTTTCCCTGACTTAAGCTTGATTCATCCACTTCTATAACTTTGCTAGATGGAAATATGTTCTTTTGAGTTTTTGCTACTTACTTAGACACTGCAGACTTCTCTATTTTATATATGTATATATGTATGTGTGTGTGTGTATATATATATATCTATATCTCAAGAAATTTTACTCCAAGCCCTTCAATCCCTTATATTCATGGATTTTTCTCTCCAGTTGTATAGCCAGTGTTCAAAATCTTCCTTGAATTATGAGCAGCTGTTTGGTTACTGGTGTTCTTGTGTCGATCAGATGCAGAGGTATATCACTTCTACATCTACTTAAGATTCCCTTGTTATATATCCAAAATAGTACCTAACTCCCTTTAAGTACAATATTCAGATAATTCATTTTTGGCTGGCATCCCTCATGATACTTATAGAAGACTACATGTGTATATTTGTCTTCATCTGTTTATTTGAAATCTTTTTTTTTTTAAAAAAAGGTCTATTGCATTTATTCATTTAAACAAAATGACAGTTCAAATGATCTGACCTGATATAAAACTATATAATCGCTGCGTCAGAAGGTATTTTGCGCTTGGCCTCATGGTGTATACTTCTTTTAGTATTTTGCACTTAAATTAAGTATCTACTGGGATAGAAAAAAATTCCCCCTTATGGCTCCCATGCTGATGTCTCAACCACTGGGTTAAATAATTGTTTTCAAACTTAGCTTTGTGATTCTTTTGGTAGTCAGCCATGGATGACTTTGTGATTATCTTATGCCATGACAATTAAGGCATTTCCATAACATTTAAGAAACCGCTTTGATAAATCAGACAGAGGGAAGATTTCAACAATTGCAAACTTTAATGATCAGGTGTGGTTTAAACTGTGTTGATTATTCTCAGTGATTTATGAAATCTGTCATTTTAATGATGTGAATTTTTGATCAGATTTTAGTAATTAAAATAATGCTTAAAATTAGTTTATTAGTTAAAACCAAATACATGCTTATCAGTGAGTAATTTTAATTGAATTTATTATCCAGCCTTCTACCACTATGTGACAGTCAGCACAGATTTGTAAAACAAAGTGACATAGGACTCCCTTCTCTAGTTTCTTGGTGTCTGCCTTGGTGCCTTCCAAAAGATCTAGGTTTATTGCAATACTCATCAGATTTGCAAGGCAACAGAGAGACGTTACGCTTCAAACCACATGGATCCTGTCTCTCTAAAGTTCGCTGCAACAGACATTCTTAATTTCCTGCTTACAGGGTTCCTTCTGTCTGGGCCTCAGCTCTTCAAGTGGGATATCTCAGAACTCCATAAGGTTTCACCACAAAGACCATGAAAGACATATTTATTCCCCCTATTGCTCAGTCTGTTACTGATCTGGTTCCCTTGGAAAAGAATTTTCAGGAGGAGGGTATAGCAGATGCCAGTATATTTGTCAGCACCAGCTGAGCCAGCCATCCTTTAATCATACTCTTTTATCCCAGATGATTAAAAATCCTTCCAAAATCTCATGAGAAAAGTTACTTGACATCTATGTGGAAGCTGTCCAGGAAAATCCTTACAATGCTGGATGTATTGCGCACAGCTGTGCCTAGATGGATGGCTTTACCCATTGGTGAAGAATTCTTGAATGTAGAGAAACTCGGTTGGCAAGCAACAGATTCCTTTCCAGCAATCTCCAAGAGAGCAGCTTGTCATTAGTGTGGGCCTTCATGTGAGCAGCTCTTATATTTGTCCTCTGCTGGACTGTCTAGTGGAAGAAGCAACAGGCAGGAAGTCTGAACAAAAGTAGTTTTAATCCCTTCCATACGAAAAAGTCCAAATGTCATTGTTCTGTAGACTCCAAAACTGAATTCCGAGACCCCCTTCACAGACTAATTTCTTGAGGGCCTGAGGGAGTTTTAAGTCCCATTAATAATGCTCAGCTTGTAAACAGAACATCACAGAAGACCCTTCGTGCTGATTCAGTAGATTGTCACATCCATTGCAACACATATCTGACATTCTTCAGCATTTGACAAAGAAAATATTTTTTACTGAGAAAAATACAAACATTTAAAATTTATGTTAAAGATTCCAAAGTGATGGCAAGGATATTGAAGTCAGATCTTCATCATTAGAGGGAACATGATGTTACAAATATTTAGGGAGGCTCTGCATTTGTCCTTGCGTTAGAGATTGGTCCACAATCGTCTTATAGCCCTTCGCTGGAGCATTGGTGTGGAAATACCAAGCACCTTCTGAGCTCAGTAACCAATTTCTGTGCACTTTATTCCAGTATTGTCATGTTTCCAACTGTCATATGTACAGATGTTAAATGTATCCGATACAAATCCATATGAAACGCTTCTGGCAAAGTAATAAAAGACCTCCTTCGTACAAGGACTACCATTCTATCGGTTTCATAACAATTTTATGAAAATCCAGAATGTTCCCATATTACCAAACCTGAAATTTGATCAAATTTCCATATTGCATCAGGAAATACCATATGTGCAATATCAGGTCCAAACAGGAACATGTTTTGTTTTACTTAGTTTTTTTGCAAATATGCAAACAATGATTTATGGTAAGTAAAACTGTCTTTGGTCCCAAACTTCTGTCTGACAGCATGAAGCAGGTCATTGCAGCATTACAAATATTTATTTTTTTTAGCTCTAGCTGGATAAACATACTGTCAATTGCAGAAAGTGTGATTTATTGTTCTGTTCGTTTATTTGTTTTTAATTTATTCAACATTCAAGATGTGAATTAAGGCTGGGCATCATTGTGTCAGACTTTCTTTTCTCTAAAGCAGTCATTAAAGATGACTAGTGGCTTGCAGTTTCAGGAGCAAGATGTCTGCCCCTTGAAATCTTATAAAAGTGATCTATTTTTTGGTAACTTAAGATTTGTCAATGAAGTTTTGATATATAAGACTTGCAGTTAAAAGTGTTCCTTAATTTGAGCAGAAACCAACAAAATTATAGATGTTGGAAAGTAGCCTTTTAGGATAAAAGAAATTTATAAATTTGCAAGACTAAATGTTAAAAGCTAAGTTAGGAACTGATAAATCAGGCTTATGAATGTGTGCTTCACTTTGTGTAAAATGCACTTCCTAACTTTTCGGAGTTCTTTCCATTTTCTGCTTTGAGAATATTTGGCTTATTTCAAACATCTGGTACTAATGTTTCTACTGAGCATACTGGAGTCAAACTGTAGGAACACCAGAGGAAGCTGACAGGTGATTTCTGTGAGGATGTTCTGACTATTGAATATATTTCACATCTCCTTCCAAAATAAACTCTTCAGCAACTTCTACAAAAATTTGTGTCCCTGGCAGTAGATAAAAGCAGTAAAGAAGTCTTGCAAAGAAACTGTAGAGGCGTTTAGAACATGCTCATGAAATTTTTATACATATATGTATTATTGAGAATCATAGATTTTTTTCCTCACTGTATTTTAATTTAAAATATGTCAAGTCATAATTAAAATATGTGATCTCTCTCTGGAGGACATATAGAGTTGGTTAGGGATGACTTTATCTTATCAGAACTTTTTTCTTTTGAACACCTCTCAACACACATAACAATCTCTTTTTTTATTGCCTTCTTGGAGAAGGGCCTCTCAAAATACTTTTGTTATTCAAGCTGGAGTTACAGTATGGAAATCTTTGATGGTATTGGATCTTGAGTAAAGTGGAGGGTTTTTTTGATGGGGAAGTGAATACATAAAAAATAGCTTCTTATATGTAAAGTATTGTAAGTTTATAAAAAACTTTTCCTGGAAAGTTTTTTATCAATGGGTTCTAGGTACATTATAGATACAAAAAATTTGGTTTTTTTTTTCCCAATATTTATGGAACTTTATGCAGAGAACAGTGATTGCTGGCTGTTATAAACTGATTGAAGTAGACAGAAAAACTTTGTCTCATTTCAAGTGCATGCAGCCTATTGTTTCTCTTCTGCTTTAGAGATGAGATGCTCTATGTCCTACTCAAAATATTTCACAATAAAAATTCAACAAACTGGAAAACACTTGCAGAAAAAAAAAATCCTGTGAATATGATTAGCACAGGACAACTTGCTGTAAGAAAATGATGTTTAAAGGAAAACAAAAAATTTCTTAATTTGAAACAAATTTATATCCTTTGAATGGCATTTCTTAAATGGAAGGTCATAATCTGCTAACACAATGATGCCCCATCTGCAGCCCTAATAGGAGCCAAATACTCTGACTGTGCTGTGTTCAGTGCTTCTGCAGTATTGTTAACATCTGCTGTAGTAGGTCGCTGCAGGAGATGGGCGGTGGGGACTGAGCATTTCTGAAAGAAAAACAACTTTACATGCAGACAGACCTCTGGGCAGTATTGCAATTCAAGTGGGAAATGAACACAATAAAGATATAAATAAAGTAGAAGTAATGGAAATTGCAAAATGCAGTTGGGTGAAAGTTGCCCAACACTTTGCACTTTGGTTAGAAAGACCTGTTTCCTTCATTCATAACCTTGCCAAACCTACTTTGAAATCCTAGTGATTTTACTTCAAAGGGACTTTTAGATTTCTTTGTACTTGAAATGTGACAGAGAGGTCATTTTGTCATTTATTTTGTATCTTTCATTGGCTTCATGAAGTTTTATGTTTATTTGTCTACAAAATTTTGTGTTAATAGACTGGGTTTTTAGCCTAGTAGGGTGGTTAAGCACAGTACCCAGGGGATTCTGTCCGACTCAGAGAGAGACTCTGTCTTCACAGCTCCTCTGTGCCAACTGGGTTGGGTTGGAAATTCCAAAGCAGCTATGCTAAGGGACTTTCCAAGCCAGTCACATTGTTCTCCAGAGTGCTTTTGTTAGCAATTTTGCTATGAGATTCCTGATTCCTGCGGACCTGAAGCTCAGGGCAAAAATTCAAGGTTGTCAAAATAATTAAATCTACAACTGCTTTATAAAGCTGAGTGAGAATCTGCTTGGTAACACATATCAAAAACCCTCACAGATTCTGAGTTTTATTTACATTCATGAGAAAAAAAAGTAAAGAGAAAAACATCTCAATTTTGATGCCAGCACAATATCAACATATGTTCTGGTTACTTTATTCCTGACAGCTCCATATACAATATAATACAGTTAGATCAGAAAGCAGAAAGTTGAAATGTTGGCCCATTTTTTGTGCCAGATTTTTCTTTGTTGATATTCTAAAACTGAAGCCCTGCCATGCACAGCTTTCATAAAAGAGTAGTTACCTAATTACTTTTGCTGCATATGAAAACATCCCCTTCCCACCCCTCCTACCCCCAAAACCTTTGTAGAAATAGAACAAAGTGAAACCAGTGCTATTGAATATTTCCACAATCTGTTCTGGCCACGACAAAAAAGGTATTAAAAATTTTGCTGCTAAAGAGGAACGAAAAAACAATATAAAATTTATCTATGGACTTCTACTAAACAATAAAAATATCATGCATTCTCAGGAAGTACATGAATCAGAAAAATACCATGAAATACTTGATTTTGCTTTTAGTATTTGTTTCTGTTATGCTTCTCTTTGTACTAGTTCATTAAGTTCTTTCTCCTCTCTCAATAGTTCCTGCAAAGAAAACCTTAAAATCTGTTTTACTATTAGAACGTAGTACCGTCATCAAGGGAACAAGAGTGCATAAACAGTGTCATTGCTTGGCAAAGTCCCTTACTATCCTACCCCCAGTTCACTTGGTAATTTTTGGTATGATGTGACCATCTGAGTTTTCTCAGATGAGAAGGTTTATAGCAGGCAGAGAGCAAAAAGCTCATGGGAAAATTCCTTTTGTAACCTCCTCTCTGTTATTCTTCTTGATGGTTAGTCCTCTATTCTCATCTGTGTAAAATGTGTCTGCCATAGTACAACTCTTAATTATTTAAGTATAACTCTTAATTGCTGTGAAAGTAGACTAGAATTTTTCATAAAATTACTTCAGTAAGGTTTCTGTTTGATGAAGAAGGGGAACTTGAATTTCTTTTAAAAAAATCTAATAGAAAAGAGATATGATCTTAAGATATTTTAGCCTTGTAATTTGGGAATTAATTTCTGTCTCACACAGAGCAGCTGGTCAGCCTACAGTTTGTTTAGATGATCTTACTTTTTTGATATATAAAAAAATATTTAGTTTTACTTCCTCCAAATAAAAGAATCTTGAACCACATTCTATAAAAAGGGTTTGACTGATGTATACCGTTCCGTGAAACTGCATATTTTAAAGAGCAATCAAAAAGCTTCTGTACCCTTGGCTTGTTCCTTACGGTCTTTATATTGTGTTTATTACTGAGATTTGAGTGTGTCCACAGTCTCTTAGGATTCTCGTGTATTTTGAAAAAGGGGAGAAAGACTTTCATTTTGTGGGTTCAAAGTAGCACTTCAGGAGGATTATAATTTCATTTAAAACTAATGAAAACTTAGGTCCCATGCAAGAAAGACTCAAAAAACAGTGATGAACTTTTGAGTAGTGTGGGCTCTCTGTTAAGTCTTATCATGTCTGGACTAAGGTTGTGACCCGAAAATTTATTATCCTGAAAACATACCTGAAACTTTTTCCTTTGCTTCTTATTCTGCATTAAACATGGATGTTCATGCTCAGTGAACACTGACGTCAAGTGTTGATCGTATCTTCAGATATGGTTTTCGAAATAAATAAGGGCTGTCATTCACTACATTATGAACAACATTAGGATAAACAATGTAACAAATATTCTTTGGCTTAAAAGAATTTTCTGAAGAGTTTTTATGTTTTCTGAGAAGTTTCATTCTTCTACCTTTCTTCTTTTTATGTTTAAACTAATATTTGCTCATGAAGAGTGAAAGATTACAAAGTTTCAATAACATTACCAAGTTGCCTCTAGTGTTATGCAACCCTCTTCAAAGAGATGTGGGCAAGAACTGTGTTTGATCATTAGTGCATGCACAGGTAAGAAAACAGCTACATGGGAAACTGTACTAAATAATGGTTTTCCATGCTGGGCCTGTCAGCAGTTTTGAAATTTTCCCACGATAGAGGAAAAAGGTACAAAATGGATAAGGAAGCAGATTCATTTGTAGATTTACCAGTGCTTCAAAATGCACTCACCTCATGCCACTTGGTTTGAAGAGTCCATATACAAAAAAGACTAATGGGACAATCTGTGCTGCAGCCTACCTCTGATGTTTATAATCTCTGTACATAATTTATATAAAATTTGCTGAAAATATCCTTTTGATCTCATTGATTTTTATCAGCTTTCTGTTTATATTTTAAGTCCTTGTTGCTCTGGTTAATTAAAGTTACATAGATTCTCTCAATATTGGGTTTTTTCCCTTACAGTTTATTTATTTACCAGCTTCTCTTTTGCCACAACTTTGTCAATCTATTATATTTCTCAGTGTTACCTTTTTTTTCCAGGCAGAATTGGCTTAGTAGCTAATCTAAGCTACAGCATACACAGAGACAGTCCTGCACGTGAGCACATCTCAAGGCTCTAATGTTTAGTTAACCAATCTTTCTACAAATATAAGTACAGAAAAGAAATATTTCAAGGCTAGCACTGAAAACATTCACTGCAAGGTTTTCCTCTACTGAGATCAGAAAAACTACTCAGCTAATGCAGTGTTTTCTCATTCTGACGTTAGGTATGACCTTGTGCAAAGGCCTTTCCAAATTGTTGATTTCCTTTCAAAATACAGTTTCTGGCTACATCTAAACTTACTGATCTCTTCTCTGAGTCCTTGTGTAAAGACCACCTGAACAAAAAAGTGTAGTAATTTGGACCCGTTGCTGGAAGTAAACAATCTCTGACAGTTTATAAAGGTTGTTATAATGTGTAAAAGTGAAGGTGATTAGGTGTCAAACTGGGTGGCCTGCAAGCCAGAAACACCTCTCAGTTTCTTAGTGTGCTGGTTTGTACTGTCATATGAATTCAGAAGGTACATAATTCCCCAAAAGAAAACAATTATTTGATTGCAACAGCCACGGGACCTTCACTGTACAACTCACACTAAGGGTGCCAAGTGAGCTTCTTACCTGTAATGTAATTAAAGGTCATCCTGTGCTCAGAAAAACACGGCCTGTGTGCCCATAAGGCATAGCTTTGGTAAGGAACAGCCTATTTTATGTTCCACTGAGACTGGAATAATACCCTGCAGTGTCATTAAGAGTAAAGCCTTGGACTACACCTGCTCTACATTGAGGTGCTCTTGGCTGCATGTTCCCTTCTCCTCCCTGTCACAGCAGGATGCAGCAGTAGCCAGGAGGTGAGTCAGTGTAGGCAGGTGAGCTGGGGAGAGCTCTGTCCCATTTTTTGTTTACTTGGGTTTTGAAGTGTTCTTTCATTTCCTCCAGGCTACTGGAGTGACTCAGCCTGTGGCCACCCTAGTGGGTCCCTTCTGGAGAAACTGAAAGTAGCACGTGACTGGTAGGAGAATACAGTGCGGTCACTGCACTGGGTATCAGTCACTTTTACCCTCATTTGGTGGAACATGCAGCTGGGTCTGTCCAAATGGATGGAGAGCAGTTCTGTGTAAAATAATTGGGCAATAGTTGGCCCTGATATACCAGATTCATCACTAACTGTTAACTAATAGTTCACATACATGCCCTATATTCTTAGTAGTGGAGGCCAGGAAATTATCTCAAGGACATGTGCCTGCAGGTATATTTTATCACTTCTATGTCACTAATTTAACTTCCTTTGTATATTTAATTATGCTAAGAACTCTGAAATTGCAATCTGCAGTGAAATTAAGGTCGGTAGTAGACCTATTACCATTCAAATTCTACTTTCATCCACTAAATGTCAGGCTAAGTTTATTTTGCCTTCTGCAGAGAGCTGCATGTCTCTTTTACAGCAAAAGAAATCTGGATGATGGATTTCACATCCCTTGGCCATTCTGGGGGCACAACTGTGTAGTGGCTGCCACAGAACCATTGTTCACAGTATAACCTGTTCCTCTCTGGTTCCATTATTGCATGTTTTTTTTAGCTGAAGCAAGTTTGCATAGTGTATTGGAAATATAAACAGAACTCTAAAAGCCACAAGGCATCCTTAACTATGAGCCATCAAACCTTCTGCTTCACAAATAAGTATCATGTTTTTTTTGGATTTATTAGCACTTTCTCACTATTACTTTTTCCACCAGTAATACTATTTTAGTATGTCAGAGTTAATTTCAACAGTTTTAAAAGGTACAAAATCACTTTGTATTGCAACAATGCTCTTCTTCCTAATTATCCTCAGAATGAAAAGCTTTCTTATTTAATAAGTTTTTTTTAAGAGGAGTATTTCTTCCTGTTATGTGATTTGTTTTCTCTGTAATCCTGTTTCATGATAGTTGCTGAACACTCCTTTAAATATTTTGCCAGTTCAGATTTGTTTCTCAAACAAACAGGAGATTTTTATAACTCACCATGAATCAACCACCTAATTTTGGAAAGGAAAACGTTTCCATGTTGCAAAGATTAGCCAGTAAGTGAATATTAACTTTTGTTTCTCTGTGGCATAAATAACAGGCAGAATAACTTTGCTCCAGGCATTTTTTTTTTAAATCATTTAGGGTATAAAGGATAAGATTTTAATGTAATGGTTAAAAAATTAAATTATCAGAAATTATTTAAAAGGAAAGTACCAACAAAGACAAATCGATAAACTTGTTAAAACTTGTGCAACTGGTTAAAACATTCTGAATTGGGACAACCATGATATTTAATGGCATGTTATTGCATAGCATAGTTCTTAACTCACTGTGGAAGTTACACCTGTGCATTCATGTTGACATTAGCCAGGTTTATATGGAAGTTAAGCAAGATCAGTAATTGGCATTAAACATAAAATATTCTGTTTGTAAAGAAAATAGCGTGTGCAGGAGGGAATGAGTATCAAGAGGGTTTGAAAAGTTTTGGCATATTATTAGGAGGAAATATTTAACAGGAGGGTTAAACTTTAAACTAAAAACATTTTTCTATTGGCTTTATTAAAAATATCTCTTTAGATTTTAAATGAGAAAAAGACACCTATAGACAAACTGTCGTCACCATGACAACAACCTAAACTCACAAAACACAGGGCAGAATTACTTGGCAGCACAGTTACTTACAAGCTAATACATCAAATCAGCAGGACATAGGCTAACACTTCACCTAAAATAATTTCTTTTTTTTTTTTTTTTTCTATCCTAATACAGGAACAAACTGTAGAGCATGTAGAGTAAACATGAACTCAGGCTCTGCTTTATTTTTGGAGTGATTTTTTGTGGATTTCATTTGAATAATTAAAATATTTTTTTTCAAACACAGTTGGGGGCTTTTTGGTTGTTTTTTTTTTTTTTTTTATTTGGATCTGTGATCGTCTACGGGGGGGAGGTTATGTATTTCAACCAGAGATGGCAATGGCCTACCAGTATCAAGTAATATATCTTTTGCTAATACAAAAATATTCCCCTACACTTATTGTTATTGTCTAGTCTAGTTTTAAAAGTTTAAGGCTGTGTAGATTCCATTGTTTCCCCTGGGAGCCCAGTTTGTTTCACTGCCAGGAAGCTTTCCTGATACTCAGCCTCAAATTTTCCATGTTTAATTTCAGGCTATTAATATGAGAGTCTCATACTGAATAACTATTCTACTTTTTGTTATGATCTTAAAATATTTGTAGATGCTGTCAGTCTAGTCTGAACCAATCTAGTATGAACCAATCCATACTTAATTATTTTTAACTTTCCTCAATCGAGTATTTAAAGCTCCCAGTTAATGCTCTCTTTGAGCAATTTCTACTTTCCATGGATTTGCTTTGTTATAGGAAAATTTAATTCCATTTACTTTCTTATACCAAAGTAATATGAGAAGTAATACTCTTTCTCTTCTAAGATGTAGTTAAATATATCCAAATTACAGAATTATTTTTAATTACACACTAGCATGAATATTGGTCTCCTGAAGTCTATCTCAGTAGTACTCATTTTCATCTCTCTCTCACCTTGAAATGCATATTGAAATATATTCTTTCACATTTTTCTTTGCTTCCAGCGCCATCAGATTATTTTCTTAACATTGTTTTCCATGCATTGGCAATACCTTTTAAATTGTCTTTGTACACCTGACTTGAAAACCTGAAAATTCCATTAATGTTTTTCCATTGTTGAATAATAAGTGAAAGAAAAGGAGAAAAGTTTTAGTCCTGGATATTCGCAAAGACACAAAACCTCATCCTGATGTTATTCTGTTTATGGTTTTTGTGCCAATTTCTCAAAAATACCTCTCTTTGCAAGCCAATTTGAATTATATTTCCAGGTATTCAAGTATCTAAATCTTTCTGGAAAGAAAACTGGTGATATAATTTCTACTCTACTTAATCAATCTACTTGTTTTACTGTTCCATCAAGAAGGCACTTGAGATTACTTGGTTCAGTCCTTATAAAAAGCAGGAAGTTAAATTGCTCACAATTCCCTAATTCCTCAGCTAATCAGCATGTTATTCTCTTACTCTGTGTTCTGAATTACTAGGGACATGCAAATTCCAATTACTTATTGATAGCCACCAATGCTATAGTTTACTTCCTTCAGCTATCACTTTTTTGTTGTTAGTGGTTTTTTTCTCGTTGGTTTTGTTTGTTTGTTTGTTTTTTGTTAGGACTCATTGGTGCATATGAAAGTCTTTCCTATGTAAACCTGTTCATGATGATTATTGTTATCAACAAGAAAAATCTGAAGACCTTGCTTTTAGCAAGTGCTTTAATGAGGGTGACTTCAATCATCAGCATTGTTTAAAAGTAGTGGTGGATTTACAGGAATATTTGGATGTATCTGTTTGTGTCCTGGCAGATTCATAGCAGTCAGCTAATAGAAGGCCGCGCCTATGCCAGCTACATTAAGACCACCTCAATGCCTAGAAAACCTTTGTAAATCTTCCCTTCAGAGGACACAGGAAAGTTAATTATCTCAATACTGGAGTAATCAAAGCAGCTGTGCTGTGGGATTTGTTCTCTACATAGCTCTTGGACCTAGTGAGCTTGACAAATGAACTTAGGGTTGATACAAATCTCTGTCTGGTGTATTTGATCAGCTCTGATTAGACACAGACACCTTTACCTCACTCCTCAGTCAGTGCTTCCTCGGATGCAGAAGGAGTACCCTCTGACCAGATTCCTACTTCCTAACCTGATGAACATGCGTGACGCTGGGGGATTCACTTTGCAGGGACCTGGCTGTAGCAGTCACCAGAGTGCCCACATGGACAACAAAGAAGTCTCTTTACGAAGCTGGCAGCTGCAAAAAGTATCAGGGAAGTATTTTGGGACTAAAGGAAGTAGACAAATGAAAGGCAGGCTTAAAAGAGCATCCAGATCTTTGTGGAACTGGCATTCCTGACACACGCAAGACAAAGATAAAAACTTTGTTTTTTAAGGATATCCTAACTTCTTATAATGAAAGGTACATAACATTTTCTGATAGGAATCCACTTTATAGTGTAGTACAGGGAGCTTTATACTTTTCTCTGAAAGTTAAATGTTAAGAAACCAAAGAACAACCTTCTTAAATGTATTGAACACAGTTTTGTATTCTGTAGATGAAACCTTTTGGTGACTTGCACAGGTGGCTGTGGGTTGTAGTGGACTAGTATTTTGCTGCTGCATATAGTGCCAACAGGGTTTCAAAATGTGAATAAAAAATATGTTCAGAATAAATAGGAGTAAGAAACAAAGTTACCAAGAAACAAAAAAGAGATTATAATGAAATTTTATAAATAAATGATAAATGGTTCTCTGCACAACATCACAGTATACTGATGCATTCCTTGACAAAGGACATTGTGGATGCCAGGCATGTACAAGGGTGCAGAAATAGACTAAGAAACTGCATAGAAGAGTTATTTATTTCTAGACACATAGAAACCACCTCTGTGTCACGGAGTCCTTTACCCCCACATGGCCAGAGGCTGGCAAAGTATCCAATATCACTGTATACCACTTATGCTCTTTTTCTTTTTCCCAGGACATCTGCTTTTAGCATTTTTAAAACTGTATATGAATGAGATGGACTTTAATTGTGACTCAGCATAGATGTGCTTTTGTTACCAGGGACAAAAATAAAAGCATATGATATCAATTTTTGCTGCTAAGCTCATAAACGAATAATATGTCATTAGAAAGGCTGAAGATAATAAAAAAGGAAAGGGAATAAACCAAATAAAAAGGGAAAGGGAAGAAACCAATATTGCTTGAATAAAGAAAATACATTTGATCTCCCATGTAAAACTCATAAAGACTCAAGGTATTTACCCAGCAGCATAATCAGCTGAGCAAAATTCATACATCTTTTTTTAAGTGTGCAGAAGCCAGTAAAAGCCACAGCATGACTGAAGGAGCTCCACTGTGATTAATAACTGAAAGTTAACCCATACTATAAGTTATGAGTAGCTATCACATCTGCAACTTCATTGAATGAAGTGGATAAATAGCTGTTTCATATTTTCTTTTTCAAGATCCCAAGCCTTCTCTTGTTATTGTAGCTTATTGTAATGATTTCTCCTCAGTAAAGGTTACTTGATAGTGTGAGAAAGAAAAATTTAGCCATTGACTTGATAGTCAGGAAGAAAGAGTTTTTTAATGGCCTTTACAGTTTGCAGATCATAGAAGTGCAGTATAATTCAGTTTGGAAGGAATTTCCCCACTCTGATTAGATTTTTGCAAGATATTGTTCAGCTGAATTTGGAAGAACTGAGTCTGTTCTTGCCGTCCAAGGATGGAGATAATGTAATCTAGGGTTATTCTTTTTAAAATATCTGTCAATAGCTAAAGAACTCTGGCTTTATCACCTGTTTCACAATTAATACACATACTTCAGCTGAGATGTTGCCATGAAACACCTTATCAAAGAGAATACATCATGCCTGCTGCATTCTGGGCCATGAACTTCTGGGACAACTACATTGGTTCTCTTTATGGAAAATACTGTAACATTGTGTTGAGAAAGCTTGGCCATTTCTTGTGCAGTAATAAAAAACACAATTGGACAAAAGCTATTGCACCATAAAGCATAAATCAATGAAGCTTAAATAAAACTTTTTGAAGTTTTTGAAATAAATCCTCCAGAAGTTTAAGCAGTAGAAAAAAACCCTTGAAGAATTACAAATATTGCATAATCTGCATATAGTTCCCCTCTTATATTCTGAATAATCTATTCTAATATTGTATGGTTTTAGCATGATATTTAAAGTTCAGAAAGGGGTATGAAACAGCAATCACCATTGACTTTTTTTAGTAACTCTCAAAATCAAGACACTTGTGTCACACTACTTGGTTCTGCAAGTCCTTTTATATGGGGATCTCATGAGAAGGCACTGAGGCAGAGTTCTGATATGCAAATGAAAAGCAGACACATTTTTCTGTGAAGTTCTCCTGATGTGACACCAGGTACATGTGTGCCTGTGGTCAGTAGCTGATCGGGCTCTGTGCTCTGCCTCCCAGGGCTCTGCAGAAAGTCACCAAGAAAATTCAAGGCACATCCCTGCTGGAAAAAATGCTGGGAGGAAGGAAGCAGGCTGGAAAGGGTTGGTGATCACTGTTAACTTTGGGCAAGAGCAGCTGCAAAACTTTATTCAAGTTGTCAGAGTAGGTGGGTTCAGCTGTGTGTTCTAGCACTCAGATCTGTGAAGTTTAAACATGGAAATGGGCTGTTGACTTCCATGGGCTGGCCATGACCTTAGAGCCACACATATGCTTAAATAGCCTGTGGGTGGAAGGACTAATTCTGTCTTTTGCTTGCTGATAGCTGCCCTGATCCACACGTCAGAAGAAGCTATGAATTTAGGTTGAACATTTGGTAATCAAGCACTTGAACTCTGTCAAGCAATATACATCTCTGACATAGCAGGTTAAATGTGTTTAGCATCTGGGCAGACTGGATTAGAGAGAAAAAGGAAGAGGCATCTGCTTTTAAGTACTGTGCCTGTTTCTCCCTCTGCATGTGGGAGACTTTTGATACTTTCAGGAAGCTCCTTCTTCCACTTCATATGCCTTTACCATTGCTTGTGGGTGGAGTTTCCCCATCTGTATAGCAGATGAGGATTTGGGACAAGCAGTCATCAGAGGAGGTTGTAGCTGAGCTGAAAAATACCTTATTTTAGGTATAAAAACTTTTCAAGATCATAGTGAAATAAGGTATACTTTTCAGTTTGGTTCTGAGGAGTTTATTTGTAGACGGGAACAAATTTGAGACAAATTGTGGAGGCTTTTCAAAAGAAAAATGTAGCTAAATAATCTGAGTTTCTTCATCAGTACCTTTCAGTGGGGTTTCTAGCATAGGTGTGTAAATGCTAGAAGGAAATTAATTTTTTTAAAAGAATGTCTTGAGAATGCTCCTGAGGTTAGTAATAAATAATTTAAAATATTGTAAATATGGCACATGAGAAACACCATCCATCCATTCCCTGCTGTAGAATTGTTTGTCTAGTAAACTGGCTCTTTCTGCCTCAGAAATATTGTCATATTAAATGTGCTCTCTCTCCCAGTGGCTTACAAAGCAGTTTTGTTTCTACATAACAAAATGGCTTTTTATGTTATGAAATCTTGGCATTGATACATCCCTGAACATCTACCCCAAAATACAGCAACTAGTTTAAGTTCTTAATAAATAATAGGCAGTAATAGTCCCCTAGTGTTGCTGTTTGCTAAGAAGCAGTAGAACTGGCAATGGGAATTCAATCATTGTGTAACAGAGACAAATTTAGAAAACATGAAGCAAAATTAGGATATGTGTCATTTAATGATACTGGAGTATGTATCTCATCCTGTGGAAGAACTTTGGAAACATTATACAATTATTCTCATGTGGTTTGAGCAAAATGAAATGCTAAGCATTACTTGAGCATAAGACTTATGAAATGATTTGTAGATGAAGAAAACTCCATTATTCTTGCTTATTTTAAAAGCAGAAAATAGTCATTTTGGTTACAAATAGCAGCACTGAGTTTCCCAGCTAAAGGTCACTTGGAAACAAGGATGTTTTTCAAACAGGGTTCAAATGAACCCAACTTTCATGAATATAATTTGAATTTTACAATATTGGAGAGTTATCATTAGTTCCACAGATTTGTCAAGAACTGAAGCACCACCTCATGATCATTTTGAACATGATACAGATGAAAATCAATACTTTTTTGATCAGACTGATTATGGGTTTTGGCACTCTAGAATCCTCTTTCTTTCATTTAAGTTTTAGGAAAAATAATGAAGGTATTAATTTTCTTTAAAGTGAAAGATTGACTTCATAGATTTATGATAGATTGTCCAATATTATGAATATATTGAATCAAAATATACCATAGCTTCCAATGGGATTGTTGGCATGTACTTTTGCTATTCTTCAAGTGTCCTCATGTTGAGTAATAAATTTGCCTTACCTGGGCTACTTGTACTTCTGCATTTCACAAAGAAGCAAAAATCAATTAATGAGCAAAGTCAAAATAAAAATGACAGTTTTAATTTTTTTGCAACCTCATGCACTTTTTCTGTTTAGTGATCTTTGATTTAATTGGGAGAAATCTACGTTAAGCAACGTCATAGAATGAAGGAGCAAACGTGAAATGATTACTTTAATCAAGTGCCTTACTGAAAATTTCAACCTTTTTTCTCTTTTTTGTTTCTCATAACTGATATTAGTATTGTCCTTTGTTCAACAACTCAGTAAGTTACCTCCAAATACAGATCCATTGTATTGTAACAGTTACAATATGACTGGTTTTGTCATTTACCTGAGCTGTGCAGCAAGAAAAGAAAAGAGGTAAAATATGTAACTTTCCAAAGTAGTGGAATCTTTGCATTTGCAATGACTTGTTGCATTTTAAGTGAGCTCTTTATTCCCATTTAACCATCTCATAGATTTGGAGCAATTAACTCATCTGAAACCATTATCTATGTTTTTTAAGCTAGACAGTCTTACGACCATGTTAAATCAAAACAGAGCTCAGCAGAATGATGAATGCAAACGTCAGGACTGGAACTTGCAGGGAAAGCCTTGACCTTGGTTTAAAAGCTAGGTTTGGGCAGGCAGGTAGTTTCCAGTGGTCAGTCACTGTGGTGTCTTGAGGCTGGAGTTTTGGACAATGGAACTAACTCCCTGCTGGATTTTCAGCATGCAGGAGAAACACCAGGCACAGGGTGGCAGGAATAGGCCTGTGAGCCAAGAGAGTCGTGTCCTATTTCCCACAACCCCTGGTACCTATCCTCTCATGTTCCTCAGTGTCCCTATTTGTAGAACACAGAGAAAATTTGAGGTATAAGTCTCAGCTTGTTTATAAAATGTCACAATATCCTTGGATAGAAAGTGCTATGAAAATATAATCTATTCAACTAAATACAACCCCACATTACCAGGCTCTTCTGCTTTGTCTTAACATTTTGGCCCAGCTAATTTTTATGCAAATAAAACATGTTAGCAAAAAAGAAGTTGTTAAGTCACAAGATGTTAAGTACATTGTCATAAATTGTCAGAACGATTCATGTGTCTTTGACTTATTCAGCATAGAACCTCTTAATCATGTGTTCATTCTAAAATATGAAGAACCACTTATTACTGCATTTATTTATATGCATTTCTGCCTTTTGCTCGAGACTGAGTATAGAAGTAAGGTAGATATAGAAGCTTGAAATTGCAAGAAGATGACAGAACCTCCTTCTTTACCCAAAGATAAGAAATTGGTAGGAATCCATTAAATTTATAATAGACTATTAATGGAGTCAGCTTTTCATATTACATTGACAATAAAGCTACAGTTTCCAAGACGGCATATTTAGGGTGAGGATACAGTAGAGTACACAGTTTACAAAGAAGATTAAATGGCTTGTCGCTGATTCTGTAGAGCTTTTAACTTGTAATTCTAAATGATGAAATGTGACAAATTACAGATTTCTTCTAAATGTATTTCTTTCAAGCCGTTTGATGTTTGATAGATTTCTATTCTTATGATTATTTTCAACAAAATGGTTTCTTTTGCATAGCATATGTTTGCTTTGTGAGAATGTGCTTGCATTTTTTTAATCCCCTCTTTTAAGTCAAAACTTACTTTTGATTTTGGAAAATTCAAAAATGAGATGTGACATTTACCATAAAATTATAGACTATTTTAAAAAGTGCTAAGTAACCTAAAATCACCATATTTTTATCTCTGTTTTTCTAAATTAAAAATAAGCATAAAGCAGGTTTATATCTTTCTATTTGAAAGTCATCAGGTCAGATTCAGTTTTAACATCACAGCCTCTCCTTGTTCAAATCAATAAAAATTACAAGATGTGAAGATGAGAAGGACAAAAAATTTCCCTTGTACTGAAAGTCCTTGCTTAGTAACTACACAATATGAATGGTAGGGTTTTTTCACTTGTTTTTTGTATTTTATGTTCCTGTTACAAAATTGTTCTTGCTGGGGAATGTGCAGGATATGACTGACCCTGACCTGGAAGGGAATTCCTGTCAGGACTCATGAGACTTCAGCACTTCAAGGCCTTTGCAGCTGCCCTGTCCCAGCTGAATTGAGCAGTTTTCTGGGCAACCCAACAGGCTCAGTCACAGTAAATAAGTAAATGCATCTTTCAGCAGAAGGTATGTCAGAAGTGGCAGGGCAGTGGACAATTAAATAGAGACAGTTACTCCTGGCTAAGTAAACAGCCATATGAGACTTTGAATTTTTTCACATTTTTCTTAGAAAATAGGAAAAGTCATGGGAACTTTCATACATTTTTATTACTATTATACTCCTCCGGTGATGTACCTGTTCTTTATCTTTCTATTTTTCTTTCTAATTTTTTTTTTTTTTTTTGGTACCTGTTATTATGACAAAATTTCAGTAATGCCAGTAGTATCTGGTACATATGCAAAACTGAAATAACATGAATATGCCATGGTGGGTGAGCCCTGAATGAGCCCTTTGGTCTTCTCTAACTAAAAAATGACTTTTTAACCTCTAGAAAGACACTCAGAGATATATTGCTGTGGAGAATCTTTTCAGAGGTCACTGAGTGGTAAGAAGGGTTTGTACAGCTATTGGGAGTTTGGTGCCAAGGCAGAATCACAAGTGAAAAATGATATCCTCTTAACCTTTAGGTCTACCTTTTAGCTGACATTCAGAGAGCTACAGCTCATGTGATGCACAGAGAAAACATGTTGTTTCATGTTGTTTCTCATATTTATCCCAAACATACAAGCTTTTCAAAATTCAGTTTAACTATAGGGGCTAATAGCCAAATTTAGATAAAACCGTTTGCTAGGAATAACTTTGGACTGTCTTAAAATTAGTATTATAGGGCACTTGGGTTTCTGGGAAGGTTTTATTTTAGGCGCCAGTGACATGACATGGTATGCTGTGCAATTCTCCAGCAAAATAACTGGCATTATTTGAAAAGTTTAGTAGTATTTTCCATTGTTCACAAATGAGGCTTCATGATTTAACAAATAGGGCTTCTTTCCTTTGCAAAACTGCAAGTATTACAATTGCAGACTTGCACCAGAGCAAAGTCTTCTCAGAAGCATGGGCTTGAACAATTTTGTCTCTGTGCTATGAGAACTGTGTTCAGGTGTCTGCTGTGCAGCTGCCCCACTGTGTCTCTTCTGTTGTCTTTAGGTGGGTGAGAAATCTCAGAAAGTCACTGGGATTTTAAAGTGCTGAAACAGATGCCTCAGTAATTGACAGGCCAGTTTTTTGCTCTGTCTTACAGGCTCTTTATACGTTTTGATGGTTTCCTAAAAAATAAAGTGAGTAATCTAATTTTAGTGGAATAGACTGTATAAAGATAGAAGGGTGTGTTTATTTATATCACTTTTATGATGACTTTTTAGGAGAAAACTTCTATATGGAAATAGTTGTGCCATAGCCCAGAACCAAGTCAACTTCTATTAGCTGGATTCTCTCTAAAGCAACCTAACATGGTTGTATCTCACTTTTTACAATGTTGGGTGAATAGAGGTAAAAGAACAGAATTGCCACCTTCTTTGATGAGAATCTCAAAACCAGCTTTGTGTGAACATATAAAGCTGCTACATTAAATACTTGCATAGATATCGCAGATGTTTTCCACAGCCTAAACACATTTGTTTTCTAGTTTGTAGTGCTTGAAGTGAAATTGTGTTGACAAATGGTGTTTTCTTTAAAAAAGAAAAAGATACTAAGACTTTATGTATAAGGATGTTGTGTGCAATGGTACTGGGTCTGTTCATAGCTGCATAATGGTATTCATACATTTCTAATGGTTTTCAGGACATTGGGAAATGGAAAAGTCATAAGTATCACTGATCATCCCTTAAAGAATGGTACTTGTATCATGATCATGGCAAATAGCAGGGAGACTGTTGAGGTGGCTATAAATTCTACCTACAGAAAGATCTTAGGAAGTTACCGTGATTGGTTTAGTAAGTTCTTTTTATTGGCCTGTAGTATAAAGTATCCTACATCAATTATCATCTGTAATTTTTTATAAATGGAACTGGAGCTAGGGAAAGGTAAGACATGCACCTCCTCTCAGACAGACTTTTGAAATCCCTGTGGCCCTAGTTAGAATAAGAATGTAGATGCAGTGTCATTAAGTCCAGGCAGAATTTTGGTAATTCACAAAGGAAACATAGCCATTTAAATGACCATTCAGTTGTTTTTTTGTCAGATGCTGGTTCTTTTTCTCCAACTATAAATGTTAGCTCAACATAAAAATACATGTCTTGAAGTACAGTGTCCTCCTTACTTACACAATTTGAGCTCTCTAAATATATTCTTGTTTTGCAAATTAAATGTTTTCAATCATAGAGCCTAAAAATTGTGATTGTTCACAATAAACTATTTTTTCATTATTTTTTGGCTTACTTTAGTACAGGGTATGTTGATAAACCATCTTTTAAGATATTCTCATTTTATGTAGCTTTTTATTATTAGCTCATTTCTGAAAATTGTCTTTGAGATAACCATCATATTTAAACAAGTTTGTCCTTTAGTTCCTTTTCTGTCCTCACGTGAAAATAGATGGGCATTATTTGGAGGGATTTTAAGGCCAAAAGAGCTGATCCCAAGAGAAAGACATGTGAGAGGCCAAATTCCAGCTTTGTTTGTGATAAGCACTGATGTCAGTCCTGTTGGAGGGGTCAGGTACCATCTCACACTGCTGACTGGAAAAAAATCTCAGCTGGTCTCTCCCCAGGGAACCACAGTGTGAGTCCTCAGTTTGGAAGGGAGAGGGAAGCGACAGGGAAGATTTAGTACAGGGAGACAGGAAAGAGGAGGAGGGAGTTGTTACACTGGGGCACTCACATGTTCCCTGGGTAACCTGGTAGTCAGACCTAGTAACTAATAAACTGGATTACAAAATACAGTCCAAGCTAGGAGAACAGAGTTGATCTGAGAAGAGAAAGCAAAAACATTGCCATAGATTTTATCTGATTAGTTTGGTTCCCATTTATGTTATGGCCAGCATGCTATTTGTCCAGCAGTGGAGGTGGGTTTAATCCCTGCTCCTTTAATACCATTCTGGTGGTATAAAGATGTATGTGGTGTTAAGAATGTATGTTGCTTTCCTATTCATGTTACTTTGGCATCACACTTGACTGAGAAGTGGAGTAAAACCTAGGCACAGAAGAAATGGTGAGACCTCCTTTGCTAAATCAGGTTATAATCAGTCACAAAAGGTGAAGAAACATAGAAAAAAGGGGTAACTGTAATTCTGACATGTCAGAAGACTGCAGTATATATGTGCTTGCTCTGTTTCTGGCTTTCTCCCTTTTTCTGTTCTCCTCACGACACATGTACGAGACCAGGCTTTTTATGTCATACTGCAGCAGTAGCACCATCCCACACACTCTCTGTCTCTAAGAAATGTAACCCTTCTCTCACTTATCTTCAAGTAGATTTCAGTGATTTCTGAACTGATTATCTTCTGCCTGAAGGAGCGTGTGTCTGCTTTACCTGTAAAGAATTGCCAGCCTGGGCTTGCATCAGTTGCTCAGATACAGGTATCTAGTGCCATTTGAGACACCCAGGGGTGCCTGAGACATCCACCCAGGGCTGGCAGACATGACCCAGGACCAGCAGGACACCTGCGCTCTTCTGGAGCAGCAGCTGGCGACCAGGTGAGGTACTCCAGGGCATCTCCTCTGCAGCCAGATGCCTGTCTTAGATAACTGACTTGAGCCTCCTGTTTCTGGGCATGCTGAGTGATTAATATATAAAATGACTGATTAAGCTCCTGGTTTTGTTTTTGTTTTGTTCTGAAGCCAGGTTGTACAAATCTGTAATTACATCGTCTTCCTCTGGCTGTTAATGAGCCGCTTGTACACGTAATTGCTGACTGCTGAGGGTAAAATGTACAGAACTGAGCTCTCCCTCTCTGAATGCTTGGGCTAGGCAGCTGCTCTTCTTGACAGAAACTTTAATAAATGACAGACCATTCCAAATTTGTCTTGTTCACAATATTAAGGAAACAAAGCCAGACAACTTTTAAAGCTGATAACTAAAAATGAGCATGTATATTTTTGCACAGAAGGCTTTGCACTTCAGGGATTGTAAAATCTTCTGTCAATTCTGGCAGCATACAATTTGTGAAAGAAGCAAAAGACTAGATTGTACAGCATCTCTTTCTGAGACCAGATTTATGTTTTGTGTGCCAGAACTACATTAAGCAAATCCTCTTCTTCCTTCTAAAGGAGCTAGCCAGCTTGTAGCTCTCAAGAATTTTCTTTTTTCAGGGATAAACATTACTTTGAAAACTTTTCCATGCACCTGGGTGGTGACCAAAGACAACAAATAATGGAACAGGAAGCCATAATTCAATTTTTTACTATATAGAAAGCTTTGCAGATGACCTAAGCAGCTTTTTAAAGAGGTTGATTTCGGTTTTTGGCTGCTGGAAATGGAAAATCTGTGTCTTTGATTGTATTCTGTGTACATTTAATCACTTTGTAATCCTCTCCTTAGTTCTGTGCTTACGCATCTCTTCCTTCTAGCTCGGAGAACAAGATAGAAAACAAAGCTAGAGCATTCCCAATGAGATGGCTCTTGAAGATTCAAAAGTTGCAGACTGAACTGGTGCCATGGCTTTAGATGCTGAGGATTTAGAGCAAAATCAGTATAAGTGGGACATTTCTGTTATTCCTTAAGCATTTCCTGGTTTGAGATGAGTATTGGTAGCAGTTGTGGTATAGAATAGCTTTATTATGGATGCTACTTTCCCCCATATCTACAGTTAATTATTTATTTTTGTAACACTTTTTCAAGTCTCATTTAAGGTTTTGTTTTAACATAATATCAAGAGCTGTAATGTGTTCCAAACCTCAAACCTGAAGACAGTCTGGATTGCCCTGTTGGTTGGCTCCTTTCCTTTGACCTCACTTGAGAAAGCACACAAGCAGCAAAGTGACTTCTGGCAGTCTTTGTTGGGTCATGGCAGGAAGCCAATTCCTCCAGTACACCAGGTATAGGCAATTCCTTGGAAGTGCATCCTGTACAATAATATGTAGAAACACATCTCAAAAAAGGCATGAACAGAAAATTATTAATTTACTGTGGCAGTGGTTTTTATTCATTGTTGGTGTTTTGTTTTGATTTCATCCCAGATATTTCCATCTTTGTGAGCTCTGCAGCTGGTACCAATGGCCAGCTCTCTGTAGCAATAGACAGGTTAAAGTTCAAGGGACCTTTTGGCATCCTGCCAGTTATGATTCTTCAAGCAGTTTAGCACAGTGTTTCTTTCTTTCTGATATTTATAGATATTTTCAATTGATGGGTGCCTCTCTGAAGAGAAAGAACTGAACTGAAATTTTCTGTCATTCTGTCAAAAATGACTGAACAAAACTGGAACAAACCCCTACATTCTGCCTTCAGGAACGTTTACAATTTCCACATAATAGATACATTATGGTCCAGATCTCCATAACCTTTATCCTTTTTAACATATCCAATAATCCCATCTAGAATATTTGACTTTTAAACATACATTGGTAACATAGAAACAATATTTGCTAAATATAATAATTAATATTTATTGTCTTTCTGTGAAAGAGGTATAAAATACAGGAATCCAAATCTATTGGGGTGAGAAGATCTTTAGATCAGGCACTTTTGTACAAGACAAAAGTCTCCAGCACAAGATACCTGTCCTGAAATGGCAATTTTGTGTCCAGTAAAGTTGGCTCCACAGAGTCAAATGCAGCACTAGATTAATCTTTGAAGGGAATAATTATTATTTTCTCTTGGAAATGGAACTAGCTGACATATTATAGTTCTAATGCACATATACTCTTTTGCAAATAGCTCTTTTTGAGGCATGAGCTTAAAAAAAATGAAATTTGTCATCCTTTGTTGGAGCTGAAAACATGTTCACAGTGGTTTAAAATAATGTTGATACTAATTTATTGCTTAGCTATAAGAGGAAATTTAATTTTGTTAAAAGGAACATAAATAGGAACTTTACATGTTCATTTATTTTCCTTGTGAAATTTTGTGTATGTGATTTCTTTTCCTCCTTCTCTGTCAGTGCATTACTACCTGCTCCTCTCTGAAAAGATGAGTTAATTGCCTTAATTATGTGCATGAAGAAACTACAGAACTGTGAATTAATATGCTTATTTTCATAGCTGGACATTCCTGGTTCTTATTCCATTCTGGTGTTCTGGTCTGAGAGTCCATGGAGCAGACTATCAAATCAGCAAAACCAGGAACTAGGGGCAGACTGGGAACTGTTGGGTTGCTGAGGGTTGTCCTGATAAAGCAGATATTCAGGAATTGGCTGATCTCTATTACGTCAGCTAAGCAGAGGTCTAGTGCACTCAGTGATGTAGAACAACAGAACAATCCTTATCAGATGGACCTTATCAGATGATGCATGTGAGAATCAGCTGCTGAAGGCATAGGGCAGTTCTGTCATGTACCACTCTGAACATTAAGAAAAAAGTGAAATGGCTGCAAAAGGCTTCCCCTGTTCTGTGCTCTACTGATAAGAGTTTTTTGGCAATATGCAGGTTTACTTTTCATAAGGAAATGCCAATTACTCAAACCCAAAAGTTTTTCTGATACTGTACAATTTTCAGTGAAATTTTGCTTGAGAAAAACATCCATACTCATGGCCTATTTAATGAAATCTATATTATTTGGAAATAGCTTTTTTTGTTTTCTTCCAGGGATATATTGAAAGGTCTGCAAAGTTTTTGTGCTTTTGTTTTTTGTATTAAGTTATAGCCTTAGCTATAGTCTTAATTGTAAACTTAAATGTCAAATACTACAATTGTGTCAAATCTGAATGTGGAATGGAACAGGTAACTTTAGGAGAACCACTGTAACGTTAGTACAAAATTAACTTTCTCATTTTGAATTTTAGAAGGATAGCAAAATCTAGTAGCTAAATAAAACTAGTCCAGGTCTACAGGAGGCTTCTGTAAATGTTCTTACAGATCACATAATTACATTGTATAATTCAACAGTAGAGTAACTGCTGAGACTTTTTATTGTTAGAGAAAATGCAACACCATTAATCCATCTTACAGCAGTGTTTATCTTTTTAATAATTATGAGCAGCTAGTTAAATGTAATGGCAGATCTAATAAATAGAAAATCTGTAAGCACCATGAATAGGATTATTATGATATATTTATCTTATTTTCTTTTTAAAATTCAAAACATCTAAAAGGTCTGAAAAACCTCTTAAATGACTTTTATAGATGTCCTATAATCCTGTTTATAAAAGAAAAGTTTCCATGTTCATTCATTGATGTAGGTCTGCAAAATACTCTTTAAAGATTTTTCTGTTCAAATAAGATTTATGAGATGATATATTTTGGAACAGTGCCACACTTGTACAAATGTGGGATTGGGAAGTGCTGACAAGATTCAGAAAGGCAACTCAAAACCAACCTTATTTATCACAAGAAGACATTGGAGCAAATCTAAAGAAAAAGTAATTCTAACTTCCAAAGCAGAGCTAGGCCTGTATTAACATGTATTAAATTTACACTGTTGTAAGGGATGCTACTGAAAAACACAGTGAGACGTAAGGTAGCATTTATTCCTCCACCAATGAAAGGAGAATTTGATTGCTTTACGAGACATCTAAAACTGGTAGTTTAAGACATATTTTTAAAACCTTCTGTTGGTAGGTATCTGTTGGAGCTAAATGGTGTATGCATTAAAAGATTACAAAATCAAATAATTATTTTGTTAAAGGTTATATATTTTCCTCTAAGAATATTTCATGTCATTCCAAAATCATTCTGGCATGTACCAAATGTAGAATTTGGAACTCGTAAGAGGCTATTCAGCATTTCAACAGATACCAACTATCCTGATCAAGTTGGTTCTTGGTATGCAAGAAGACTGGGGTGAGGAAAGGGAAGGTTCTTCCCAATGAAGTTAAGTGCTAAGTCACAAGTTTCAGCAATCTGGATATGTAGATGTGGCTATAGTAAGACACAGCTTGGTACTCGTGTTGTTTGAGAAATACTTGTATAATGAATCCCTCCTCTGTGTGTGGGAGAGCTGTTGTGTCTTGCAAGTCCCAGAGTCCTGCCTTACTGACACCAGTCACTTGGCTCAGCTGCTTTAGATATTTTCATGACTGAAATGTTTCTGAAGAGCACTGCAAATTAATTTAGTGCCTTTGAAGCACGAACTGTGCGTCACTGGTGACAGCAGTAAAATGTCCTTCATCAACTGTTAATCCATGCATCTTTATCATATGCATGAGCTATTAATGAATTTCTAAACTACTCTTACCTGTCTTTATAACTTCAGAGATGCTAATGGCTTTATAATGAAACTTGGAATATAAAATAACCAGTGCAGATAGTCTTCACTTAGAAAACACTCATTTTGTTTTTTCATGCCATTATACCAAAATGTGATAGAAAGCATGCGTGCTCATGTAAACTAATTGAACTCCTCTGTGTTCTGTGAGATTCATGCCACCTGAAATTCTGACCTGTGATGCCTAACATTGTTACCAGCATCAGCGTTATATTGTTGAGTGGTGAGGATCTAGGAAACAGTGTCTTCAGCCTTAGAGTACATATGATATTTCATATTAACTTGCTTTCTAGCAATTAAATATTTAAAAAAACCCCTGTACCATTATTAGAGCTGTACTCAGAAGACTGATCTGTAGCAAGCTGCTCTGCCTATTGACTTGCCTGCTACTTTAAAGGGTGTTTCTTTTATATTGTAGATAAATATGGGAAAAATTTGATCAAATAGTACTTATAAACTGAACTTTTGTATTGATAAAGCTCCCTATGGGAGCTATACAGCTATGTGTAGGATATTTTGTGAGTGAAAGGCAAGGTGAGAGAAAATGCCCTCTTAATGATGTTACTTTTCAGCTCACCACTTCAGCATGACTCTGAGTGAAGGGAGTTGAATGGCAGGAAAAAACCTCAGCCAGACACCAAGAAATGAAAATAGAAAAGGCCAGGCTCAGTTTAGAGCAAAAGTGTCAAGGAACATGAGTGAGAAAGTCCTATAGGGCAAAGTTGGTATTTCCCTTGCCTGGCCTGAGGATTAAAGGGAATTCTAGAGAGGTTAAGGAGCATGACTGGAACATGAAAATGCAGAGTGGGCATCCGTGAGTCCTGGCAGGGACATGTGGAGAGAGCAGGGAAATGCCCATGCCTCATCGGAGCTGGAGGCAACTGGGAAGGAATGGAAAGATGAATGGCAAAGCAATGAAAAGATAAAGGTTTTGTTGCTCTAATCTTTGCACTGGTGTTTATGGTTTTTTTGGGATAAATGAAACAATGACCATTGGTGTTTAAAAAAACGTCCATCTCTTAGCTCAACAACTTTCATAGGCTTCTGAAGAAAAAGGGCTGTAGGTGCACAGTGTAGTTAGACTCATGAGGTTGATGTAATTAATGAGTAAGAATCACAGTCTGGATTTTTAGCCTTAAAACATTAGGACAGTCTGGTTTGTTATCAGAGGAGATAAATCACTGGGGTAAAAGTCAGAAATCTACCCTATAAAAGAATTATTTGCATGATTAAATTGTATGTTGTCATATTTGGGGGCTCACTTCATGTGTAATCAAATATGTATCTGCATGTCAACCTATTCCGCCTCTGAAAGAAATTAATTAATTGCTCCTACATCAAAAATAATTCACATAATTCAAAATGTCAGACAACCAGATAGCATAAATGAAGTGTTGAAAGTTTAGTAAATTTCAATGTCATTTCTGTAAGCATGTTTGTGGTAGAGGTGCCAAGATCTCTTTTTTCAATATATCAGAATCTAGCAGAGTCCTTGTGGTTGAGTAGGAGAAGAAATTAATTAAATTTTATTTTGATTAATCCTCTTTAACAGTTATTTTGATTTCTGAGATAATTTTGATAATGTTTATTTCTTTGTACTGTAAGAATATTTTACTCTGCTGTTTTATATTCTTTTAATGGTGCTCCAATTTGAATTTTATTAAGGGTGTTCTGTTCCAGAAAAGAGTCTGAGATTAACCATTCTGGATTAAAATTTAAACTAAGTACAGCAATATGACCTCAAAATAATAGTCATAGTGAATGACAATCCGAAGAGTAGAAAACAGTTATTTTATGGCAAAGTATACTTTAAATTACTCCCTGGATTAACTTCACATTAAATCCGATTCACCATAATGCAAATATCTTTCCTTAATACCTGATCTAGAGTGTAACAGAAGAAAATTATTACATTGTTTTTTACTTACATTTCTTCTTCATGGAAAAGACATTAACGTGTATCCAACAGTAGCATATTAGCGGGATTTTAAGTTATAGGCTGATGTATGCAGAGTTAGGGTCACATTTGTCAGACACAAAATTTCAAAGGTAAAGAAAACTGAAGATTAATAGAAAAATTATACAAAATCCTAAAAATCCTTTGATCTCCAAACAGTTATGCCATGGATCATATGTGGTTTTTTGGGTGCTCATATGTCTCCTTTTTTGTCATTGTTAGTTGCTCCTGCCTATCTCATCTTAATTGAATGTCTCTGGGCCCTGAGCAAGTTTCTTCATAAAAATACATAAATATTTTTGCTAATGTAGTTACTGTATGAAATGTTGGTGTCTATACTTTGTCATGTTCACGTTTCCTTCATATTCCTTGTTTTTTTATTTTAGAGGGAGTCTTTTACCTGTTTTTTTTTGCATGCTCTCAATTAATTAATCAGGCATTTCAACACAGGTCTCCTAAAAAGGAAATAAATACATATTTTAACAACTGTTGCAATAGATCTTAAAAAGATAGATTTAGACCTCTTCATTACTTGAGTAAAGTGAGTGCACTTTTTCTATTTCAATGTATATGTTACTTATTTTTATATGGGAGTACTTCTAATAAGTTTGGTGTGACAAAGTTTTTAATAAGCTGGAACAAAGTTTTCAGCTATATATTTACCTTTCATTTGATTGTTTTACTATCAGTTTGGTTTTCTGTGGGTTTTTCAGGTGTATCCTCTCAATGGTAAGAAAAGTTGGTTGGTTTTTTTCCCTTTCTTTGTGCATGTCGCTGCACAAGATGGAAATCCCCGATTATTGTTGACATTGATATCTCTCACACATCTTTCAGAATTGTGTCCTTGAATCTTTAATTCCGTTTAAAAACCACAGAGTCCACAGAAATGAATGTTGCTTACAACTGATTCTCTAGTCACCAATAATTGTGAAATATGGCATTAAGAAAACCTCAAACCCCACAGAAATAATGAGCTGAGGTATACATAAAACAGCTTAGAAGGCTCACTTGCTAGTAAGGTCAAATACAGGGAATATACTGACGGCTGGAATATACTGGCACGGGAGATTAAAACTCCCTGCCCTACAGTTCCAAGCCAAACAGGCACAGCAGCCACTGTGGTTTGCTGACCTAAGAAAATGTGGTGGCTGACCAAAAAGGTCATATCCATCTGATTCATCATCATTTTCACATGATCTTTCCAGAGTGAAATTGCAGAGAGGCTGTAAACACTCTCACTAACCCTGAGCTGTTACTTCTGAGGTTTGCTTGGCTAAGGCATACATACGAGCCCACATTCACCAGATCTGAATTGTTAATTAGCATTGCACTTAGTTTCCCTTTCTCCATCATCCATTCATGAGCATCCCGCATTGCATATTCATGACATCATGTAGATATCTGCAGGTGAAGGCAGTGTATTGGTAAAGGTATTCTCATTTGCATTAATTTTAGGAAATTTAACTGCTGTAGACTTTGCTATATTACTTCTCTGTGGTCTTTCTTCAAGCACTCCCTTGTGATCAATGTCTGGACTGTATTAAAACTGGCCTATTCTCCTTGAAAAAGGCTTACTTCTCTGAGTAATGGTATTTTTGATGAAAGTGAGTAACTTGATTTCAAAACTGAGAATTCCAATAAAAAATATACTGCAGTAAAGGATCTGAAAAGTAATGGAAAATAAAACAATGTAATGTTTGAGAATATGACAGGCAAATCATAATATGTAGTTACACTTTCTGAGAAATTGTTTTATTACCTATTTTACTTTTCTACACACAGGCTTCTTCCCTAGTAAGTGTAAACAAACATGATAATATTGAGTGAAGAACTGACTAGTTTTCTATTTTAAAATTAAAATATAACCAGGTTCTTAACTTGAAAGGAATGGCAATGTCTTGTAGAGAACTGAAGCATAGTGATTCATTCAGAGCTATGAAAAATGAAGCAAAATTTGGGAATTATGTTAGTCATGACTGTAAGCGAGTTGAACCTTTCAGGTTAGATTTCACATCCCTAGAGAGGAACATTTAGAGATGTTGTGCTGTCATCACTTTGAAGAAGTCACATTTTAATTTCTGTGTCCTCAAAAGAGACAGATATTAAGGATGGAACTTTATGTCATTAGAAGGTGGGTTTGAAATTTTCTTATAAACAAATTCTTGCTAGAAGCCCAGTAATTTTCCAGCTGAAAGCTCTTTCTGCTAAACAGAACATTTTCAAGCCATTTCACAAGTAATTAAACATAGCTGGATATATTAATTCTGTGGTTAATTTTGAGACAGATTTAGGACTTCTTTTAGAAAGTAATGGGGCAGTGTATCATTTAGCAACTAAGATGGTCCATGTTATTCTGATCATGAATGTTCTATGGATATTATCATGATCAATTTGAGAACTAAGTTCTAAATTTTCAATCTAATCTGCCTATAATATGTGTAAAGTGTATACAAACAGGCAAATTTAAGTTGTCTATTTTAAACAAAACAAGAGAAAATAACACTTTTGCTGATAGATTCTGGACTACCCCTTCAGAGGGATGCTCTATATCAAACAAGAGCATCAACAGATTGGAAACTATGAAAATATGGTCCCACTTTAGTAAATAGGTTGATAATCAGGTTGGTTTAATAGCATGTTTTCATATCAGGAAAGACAATGTGATTGGCAGGTCAGGTTAGTACATTTTACTGAAGAAGTGGAGTTAAAATGCTTTGCAGGGTGTGTAAGAACATGATCTCATCGAAGTCCTGAGCACAGTATGGAAAACAAAGTTCTGGTAAGGATAGCTGCCTGTCCCTTCTTGCAGTCCTCTAGATTAGAGCCTTGTAGGAGAAGCTCTTATCTTTTGTGTGATTTAAGGAAAAAAAACCTACAAGAACTAAGGAATGGCCTCCAATCCAATCTACCTTCCAGGCTTACAAACCCAAACTCTTTGTATTGAAATGCCAGGCGCTCTGCAGGCTGAGGAAAATGGCAGCTGCATTGGCTGCAAATGATATTTTATTTGATTTGCTACAGTTCCTGTCACAACTGTTTCCAGAACAAAAAAACCCAGTATGCATCTAGACCACATATGCTCTCTGCTTGATAATGGATTTCTGATATTGTTCAGGAATTCCTTTTTTGGAAATATTTTTTCTGATGAGGTCCAGGGTCTTTTATCTGATTAAGACAACTAATCCTGACATATTCAAAGATGGAGCTATTCAAGGATAGTGAATTTCAATTTCTTATCTCACACTAATTCAAATTTAGTTTCCCATGTACAAATCCTAAATCAAGGTCTCATGTGTAAATAAGAATGGCCATGTTACATTTCATCCTATTTATGACATATCTTAAAGAATGTAGGGAAAAGGTTCACCCTCTTGATTCTTTGCTCTGTTAAACATTTATATAGCTCTCAAGTGTTCAAGCTAATCTGATGTTCTACTTCTCATTACCAAGACCTGCTTTGAAGTACTTTATTTGGCAATTCTTCAGCAGAACATTTATTTTTAACAATTCCAAATGCCAGAAGTTAGTTTCACACATAGCATAGAGTGCTGAATTCTAGCATCTCCTATTTTTTTTCCCTACAGTTTAATTGCAGTACTGCGGTTTTAAATAAAAACGCTATTCATATTTTTACGTTGCCATATACATTACATGTACTTTATTCTTTCTTCGGAACCACTGAGATGGTAATGATTTTACAGCAGAATTGTACTGTAATTACTACAGCTGTTGTGCTAAAGCATTTATGTCTTGCTCTGTCTTTTGAATGAAAAATCCTTTTAGTGAAAATAGATTTGTTTAAGCTGTTAATTATTCAGTAGAAAAGACATCTCAATTAAGGTGGTGGTATTTTTTCTACAATAGTTCAGGCAGACTAAGATAACTCTTAAATGATTTTATGCAATAGTCTCTAATAGTTCATAATGCAAATATTTGGGATTTTTACATTTCACAATTTTATTCCAAAAATACAGATCTGTACTTTGTTCCTCAGAACCCATGATACACATTAAAAATAAAATTCAAGATAAATTGGCTCTGTCATCCCATCTGGAATGTGTGATTATATATTAAAAGTAAAACTTATATACTTTAGTACTTCAATACTAACTATTTAAGTTTAATTAGAAGTAGGAAAGGAGGACCTCCAAATCCACTGAAAAATGAGAACTTTGATCAAAGTAGGATTATCTTGGTGATTATGTTGGTCTGTTAGTCCAGCTGAACCAACTACCCTGATTCATCTGATAGCACAACTGTACGTGCATGGGACACTCATCTAATTGTGGATTGACTTCATTAGGACTGATGTAAGGTGTCTTGAAGGTAAACTAGATTGTTTTGACAGTGTCAGGTTGAAGAGCTATTGTTGCCCATACTCTTGTGCTATCAGATATGGGAGCAGGTGGGGCAATTTTTCCGAGGAAAAAGGAGCTGGAATCACACAGCGATAGGTGGGGCACCACATCTGACCATGCTCTTAGACCGAGTATGGGGTCTGCCATTTCAAAAAACTCTTCTGTACTGCATTCTTATACAGGCCTTTAGGTAACCTCTGTTCACTTAATATATTGTCAGCTGTCAGTTGTGTGTGTGTTGAGAGAAATGCATGTTCGCAAGAAACAGCTGGACATGGCACTTGGGCAATGACATTATTTTAGTCCTGAGCACTTACCAATCTTCTCTCCTTAACAGTTGCAGAAATTGCACCAAGAAGGCTTTCAAAAGCAATGACAGCAATATGTTTTCTAAGTATTAGCCTGGAAAATATTTTCTGTATAAAGTTACCAGTTCTGGTTAATGCAGTTTTAAATCAAAGAACTTCATACAGGTTTCATATAGGATAAGGTAAAATGAATTAAAGGCTAATAGAGAATGCCTGTCTGAAGGAAAACCATTTCATCTTACATAAAAATAATATTTGAACAACCAAGGCAATTATTTCACCATGAGAAAGCAGAGTATTATCATTAAGAAAACGTAAAATTTGGTGTTACTATATAGCTGCCCAATTTCTATTTCAGTTCTTCAATATGGGATTGAAATTTTGGTATATCAAAATGTTGTCTGAATTACCGGCATGGTCAGTATTTATTTTCTAATGACTGAATCATAATTACAGATCAGTGTGTACCACTTAAATGCTTAAAATAATCATGAAATACATGTGATTCATGAAACCCTTAGCAACCACAAGGCTTCCTGTGCATACGCTCAGACACAGCAGTGACTGAGAAGTAAGTTCATGAAACACATTTGCAGCACTGAAAACACTGTATATCTTTCTTGTATTTCTCCATGTAAGGGTTTATTGAGAGCCCCTCTAATTAGGAGAAATATTAGGTAACTGCATTTGGAACTGCATCTTTTATGATTTCAAGGAAGTGAAACACACATTAAGGTCTGTGTCAAGAGCTGCCAGTTCTAACCCTTGCTCCCCATTGAGATGCTGGTCTTGCCTTGCTGGTCAGAATATTCCCATATCTGCTTGTTTATCCCTGACATAAGGTAAAATACCTTGAAGTAAAGGTTAGCCATTTTGAAGTTGTGAAAATTGGCTGCTTCATAACTGCAGGTAGGAGCAGGGAAACAGGAGTGGCAACCGAAAGGGATCACTCCTGAATCTTTGCTACCATATTGCGTGTATTTCTTCAGCACCTCTCATCTATTTGAATTTGTTGGAGGGAATGGTGTATTCATACAAAGATTATTTTGTACATGCATGTTCTTAATAGAAATGTGTAAAATTCCAGTTATACTAATTCACATAAAAATAATTGGAATTTGGGCAATTCATATAGGCAATCTTAGAATTCAAGTAAAATAGTTATATTTTGAATTTGTTGTGACTTTTCAAGATGTGGTTTTGCTGTTTCCATTTTGGATTCCTCCTTATTCAAATACTTTTTTTTATCTCAAATAGGTGTCTAATGCAACTTGGACTGTGAGATGAGGCTGTTTTTAATAAATTAGCTGAACTACTCATTGTTCATGATTTGGAATTGTTGAATACTGCCCCTTTTTAAGAGCATTTATATTTGAATGAGGATGTAACTTCTGCCTTGGAAGGCTGAAGAACTCCTGAGTAGGCAATGCTTTTCTACAGGAGAAAATTATTCAGCTGATTATTACAAGAATCACTAGAGGTAGCAAAACTAGTTTGTGGTTTTAAATACATATAGTTTTAGAGGAAAATGTTCCCCTTCTCCAAAGTTTTGAAAAACTAGTGGTGTTTAAACTATCCATATTGCCAGAATATTGTTACTCTTCTCCTCTTTAATTTCACATTCCATATCAACCCATCTTTACTTTGCGATGTTAATTTAGAGGGTCAAATCACTTTTATAATAAAGTCTACAATAATCCACTTCATTTTATTGTCCAGTACTAAATAGCTGAAACAGAACATGGAACACTTGTTTACAGAAAAAATTATCTTTTTTCTGTCCTTAAACTTTTTCACACATTGTCACAATTGTTACAGTTAGGCTTTTCTCAATTAATTTGTGGGAAGACAATGATTTACAACTTGGAATTGACCTAACCAACACAGATAATTTTTTTAACGACACTGTGAATATTAATATCAATAATTATTTCTCTTTAATTGACAATAGCATGTGTTTTAATATTTTCAAAGAATTCCCTATGTGTTCATTGCCCATTTTCAACAGTGACTTTCACTAATTTCAAAATATAGTAGGAAGCAAAGTTAATTTACAGTTTACTTTTTACAGTTTGTTTCCCTTCCCCTTTAATAGGCTTTGTGGCAAAAGCCAGCTTTTTTTTTTTTTTTTTTTTAATTTTTTTTTGTTAAAAGTTTCCAAAACAGTTTTAAGTGAAGTCCAGATGTGTAAGTTAGAAAGCTGTTTCTCTGCAATGCTCAGTGATGGGGCCACTTACGTGGCAAACAAAGGCAGTTTAGGGAAAGCAGGCAGAGGGTCTTTTTCTCAGGTTCAGAAGTTAACTTAATGTGGAATTTTCCTCTTCTGGGTCTTAAAGACTCTTAAGCTGAGCTTTTAAGATTCATTTATTCTCAGTGATTACCAGTAATTTATTTTACCTTTGAAATAAAAGTGGCAGTTTTAAAATTTCATCTGAAATTGAAATTGTCCAACTTGTCTGCCTCACTAATTTAAAATCTCCATTCTTAGGTAATGCCACCCCTGCACCTTTCTTTGTTAGCACTTCAGCCTGTGTTTAGGACAGTTATTCAGTATCTCCAAACATACTTGTCTTACTGGACTTTCCTTGATTCCATAGAAAAGAAGACATAGAAAAGAAGCGATGAGGACCGGGGAAACTCAGGCCCCAGTAACCTCACAGACATGTTATTGAAGAGAGATGCATTTGGATTGTCCATAAAAGCATTTAATCCCACAGCATTATTAATGTGTTTACCCAAGATGACAGAAGATGGTTCTCCACCTACTCCCTTTATTAATTGCAGATGTCTCTTTCTCCCTTGCTAGAGAGAAACTGGGGCTGCTAGTTTTCGAATGCAGTTTTCAGGTGTCCTGAGATAAATTATCATCTTTTTTCCATGTTTTATATCACATTATTTCTGCATAGAATTTTCCTTGCATCTTAAACCAGTTCAAAGAGTCTTTTTTTCTCTTTCACAAAATAGCTCCTCCAGTTTTTTCTTTTTGCTGTCTATTATTTCTTAATAGCACAGTTCACAGGCTGAGTAATATGATTGTTTCCAGTTTTAAGTAACACTTCAGGTTTTCAAATAGCATTTCTAATGTTCATTTTCAATTTATCACAATTAAAAGAAAACAGACAAACAAAAATCCTCCCAATACAGCTGGAGAAATAATTCTATTTTAATTACTTTTCCTTGTTTTTTTTCACAAGTTTCTTTGTCTTGTGGAATGGTGGGCTATGGGTGTATAAATTGATTTAAATCTTATAAATTGATGTTTATTCTTTACTACATTATTACATTCATTACTGAAATGTCAGTTCCTAAGCTCTGTGGCTATTCACTTTAATGCAGAAGATGTTGAGTATGTGCAGACCATTCATATACTGTTATAATCCACTTCATGTTGCTGTGTTGGAGGCCTGTTTTTCTGACTTCTGGGGTAGACTTCATTAGTGTCACATGACAAGTGTCTGACCAGTGACAAAATGGAAGGATTTTATTGCTATGTTCAGCTTCCTAGTGGGAAGTTGTACCATAGACAGAGACAGTTTTTTCTTGGAACTACACAGAAGAATTTGGGCCCACAGGCTGCCACAAAACACATTCCAGTTAGATATTGTGAAAACATGATGCACCATGAGGCTGATGGATCATTTACACTGTTTTTTCCAAGAGTTTTTGAAATTTTTATGCATTCAGAGATTGAGCAGAAACACCTGTGAGTAATTTTATCTAACTTTGGAGTTATACCTATCTTTGAGGTTAGCCGTGCCTTGAGCAAGAGCTTGTACCAGGCGGAGGTCCCTTCCAACCAAATTATCCCTTGATTCTATGATAGATCTGCACTGGGTCAGCTAAGGACTCCTGAGGACATCTTCGCAGAGTGGTGCATGAGATAAGGTCACTTCTGTCCTTCTGTGAATCTGCAATATCTTCAGAATCACTTTAAATTTGCCTGGGCAGTGTTTCCAAATCATCAGGTCTGTTACTGTGTTCTGCATTCCTCCTAGAATATGAACTATACCCACAGGGCAAGTTACATCTGTTACCTGTGCAGCAAGATATTGCAAGATCATTGTGGTTTAAAGGCTCCCTCAGGGACTCATTTCCACCTGAGAGCATAAAAATTATTCTAAATACCTGTCATCTGATCTGTCACCTCAGATAACGTGGAACCACTGGAAATGGTAGGATTTGAAGCTGTTTTAAGCTGATATTGTTGTACCGGCTGCTGTGCACTGTTGCAAATTTATTTTGGAATATTTTTGTGTATTTGAATACACGTTTTAAAATTTATTTATGCTCCCAATTTGGAAAGTGTGATTTGGAGATGTGCTCAGTCAAATATGGAGGGAACAGTGGAAGTGACAGAAGCACCCTACAGCTATTTGTAAGTAGTGGCACTGATGCTGCCAGACCCACCTGGGCATTTTGGCACTGGTGCTTAGGAGGGCTGTGTGTGTGTGTTTGTTTGTGTGCAGTACTGAGGAGCACACACTCCAGGAGACAGTTGTGTTGGGTTCTGGGAGATGTCTATGAATAACCTTCTTCAGTCTACAAGTACCCCTGAAGTGGAAGAAGTTACATACTGGAAATGTCTCCCATGCATATAGTTATTTCTGTGTAGGAGATGAGCTCCCCAGAGTTTTTCATCTGCCCACTTCATTTTTTTGAGAAAATGTTTTAACACTATGTTTTCCATTCCATTGATATGCAACGCACTGTCTAAAACACCAAGTAAATATTGTTGCTAAGACCCTTATTTGTTGCATGTGGCTAATTTGAATTGAAGTAAGGCTTTAGAGAACTGAGAAGGTTGGTCTTAAAACCCCATTTGCCAAAATTCTCCCTACACACTTGAACATAGTTGTACTTAGACCAAAGAAATATATAGAAAAACATGAAAGTGGTTTTATGATAGAAGAGTACTTTCCAAGTTTATGAATTTTTTTCAAATATCACTGTAATTTTGTTATTTATATATTTTGATTAACTCCTATCAAATACTGTATACACCCAATGAAAATAATATATACTATTTATGTATGAAGTATACTCTTATCACAGAATCCCAGAATAAGGTGAGTTGGAAGAAACACAGAAGGGTCATGGAGGCCAGCTCAATGCCCTGCACAGGACATTCCCAAGAGTCACACCATGTGCCTGAGAGTGTCGTCCAAGCACTTCTGGAACTCAGCCGGGCTTGGTGCTGGGACTGTTTCCCTGGGCAGCCTGTTCCAGTGCCCAAACACCCTCTGGTTTAAGAATCTTTATCTGATATCCAACCTAAACCTCCCCTAACGCAACTCCAGGTGATTCCCTTGGGTCCTGTCACTGGTCACCACAGAAGAGATCAGTGCCTGCCTGTTCTCTTTCCCTCATGGCGAAGTTGTAACTGCACTGAGATGTCCCCTCAGTTTCCTCTTCCTGTAACATTTGCATATTTTAGGTATGCTCATTCATGTCATAAATATGATCTTTTTCTGAAACTAGTTATCTTAATGATGAATTAATTTCACTGCAATTTTTATCTAAATGCTCATTTCACAATTTTTGCTGCACACAAAAAGGATTATTTAATGAAAGTTATGTAACAATAATGATGTATCCTTAATTACAGAAATCTTTATCTTACATGATACAAAACTGTAGATTATTTCTACTCAAAGATAGAGCACAGAAAGGAGGAAAATATCTATACTTTAAGCATCCATTTTTTCACATCTCTGCACTGTTACTGATAAAGTTTTCATTTCACTCCACTGCTTTATCTACTCCGTATGGTTAAATTGAGCAGTGTCAGAAGCGTTCTTGTCAGCAGAGTTTAGGAAAAATCTAGTATTCAAGGAGTTTATCTGTGTAAGTGTATTGCTGCAGAGATATGAGTTGATGCATTACAAAATCCCCTTTGGGCGTATCCGTGTTTGTACTGTAAAACAAAGTTCTCAAAACTAAATGTTTAAAGTACACTTGGGAATTTTTGGATTTTTCTACTGCCATAGGCCCTGCCTTTCCTCTGGTATAATGATGAATTTACTGTAAGTGCAGACACAGACATCCATATTAGCTCACACTAGTAAGAATAGAAATTCTGCAGCAAAAACATCCTGGAGGCCTAAATAAAAATTAAAAACATTTAAGTGAAGCAAAATTAGTATGCTGTGGTTATAAAAAATAGAATTAACCACCTAAGCATGGAAAAATTATAGTAAGACAACATATGAAGTTATATATATATATATTTAAATTAGAGACTGAGGCATAATAGTAATGTCACAAATGAATAGGAAATTGCTTTGATGATGGTTAAAATGTCCTCTCTGACTTTCTGGAATGTATAAGCCGTTTTTTAGTACATTTTATGAATTTAGCAGGCTGTAAAAACATAAAACCAGTCATTGTCAAGTGCATTCTAAAGCCAGCTTTTCTTAAAAGACAAGAGATGGAGTGATGGTCCTTATCTCTACATCATTGTATTGGTTCCAATGTTTCAATTAGAAAATGAAGTCACTAAATTTGATAGAATCATCACACTGATAGTTTTGTTTGGTTTTTTTTTTTTTGCAGATTAAGATGCTTGGTAAAGCAGCTGGAGAAGGGTGACATTAATGTGGTGGATTTAAAAAAGAATATTGAATATGCAGCATCAGTGCTGGAGGCAGTTTATATTGATGAAACCAGGTAAGTCTCAGGGGAAAAAAAACAAACTGGAAAGAATGTTGCAAATTATGTTTTAGAGATTTGGTCTTTGCATGCAATTGTCACTGACATGAGCTGAAGGTCTCTGCACATCAGAAGAAGTGTATGTGGCTCTTGGGTCTTTTAGTGACAAGGTTAAAGCAAGTAAGATTCCAAAGGTCAGATGTAACTGTTGTCTGGAAAGAAATGCTCACAGGAATGAGTCAGAATAGCTGTTCAGTAAATACACAAATGAATAAAAAGCTAGGATTTATTTTATAATGTTTGAGGCTTAGTATCTATTTATTGTTGGCAGTATTACTGGCAATTTTGTGAGTAAATTCCAATTAAAATAGAAGTTCTAAGTATTTGGCTTCTTGAAAGAGTTTTAAGATATGGGCTGTATTGAAGTTAGCTAGCTAACTGTTTTTCTTTCT
>VXBB01011833.1:304833-319089 GCA_013399915.1 Illadopsis cleaveri
TATAATGAAACTTACTTTTCTACTTTTATTCTTTTAATTTTAGTGGTTTGTACTTTGCTGTTGTACCTCCATATTTTTCCTTTTGGTTTGCAGTATTTGATTTTGGTTTTAATTTCTCTTCCTTGGATTAATGTAATCTCCATGAAATTCAGAATCAGTATAAATTTTTTTAACCTGGTGATCTTTGTGTTAATTTTATCCTAGAAATGTAGACTGACCTTCCACATCTTAGTTGGACAATGTTACATATGGTTCTATTCTAAATTTTGACACTTCCCCATTAAAAACCATTGTAAATGGTGATCTGTTAAATTTGTAATTTACTAAAAAGTATAAATTGTTAATTTATTGTGAGGCTGGGAAACACTGTAGTTGCCACTGGTACTTTCATAATAGACTCTTTTCCATGGCAAGCTACAAAGATAATTATATTTTAAATAGCATGACCATTATTCTGTGATCTAAGCCTACACTCAAAAATATAAACACACAAAGAAGATCTCTTGAGTTCCTGGGAAGCCAATCCTTAAGGAACAAAGCTCAGTGTATCGCTGAGTCAAATGGAGGCTGAGTTAGCTGGTGTGGTTGCATTTGTCNAACCAGTCATTGTCAAGTGCATTCTAAAGCCAGCTTTTCTTAAAAGACAAGAGATGGAGTGATGGTCCTTATCTCTACATCATTGTATTGGTTCCAATGTTTCAATTAGAAAATGAAGTCACTAAATTTGATAGAATCATCACACTGATAGTTTTGTTTGGTTTTTTTTTTTTTGCAGATTAAGATGCTTGGTAAAGCAGCTGGAGAAGGGTGACATTAATGTGGTGGATTTAAAAAAGAATATTGAATATGCAGCATCAGTGCTGGAGGCAGTTTATATTGATGAAACCAGGTAAGTCTCAGGGGAAAAAAAACAAACTGGAAAGAATGTTGCAAATTATGTTTTAGAGATTTGGTCTTTGCATGCAATTGTCACTGACATGAGCTGAAGGTCTCTGCACATCAGAAGAAGTGTATGTGGCTCTTGGGTCTTTTAGTGACAAGGTTAAAGCAAGTAAGATTCCAAAGGTCAGATGTAACTGTTGTCTGGAAAGAAATGCTCACAGGAATGAGTCAGAATAGCTGTTCAGTAAATACACAAATGAATAAAAAGCTAGGATTTATTTTATAATGTTTGAGGCTTAGTATCTATTTATTGTTGGCAGTATTACTGGCAATTTTGTGAGTAAATTCCAATTAAAATAGAAGTTCTAAGTATTTGGCTTCTTGAAAGAGTTTTAAGATATGGGCTGTATTGAAGTTAGCTAGCTAACTGTTTTTCTTTCTGCATGCTGGCCTTTCTATTTTCTTTCTAAGCAGAATGGTCTTGCAAAGATGCCTGCCAAAACTTCCTCGGTACCACCGGAGCATGCAGTGTATGTCTCAGTTCTACATTTAAGAATTATTTCATGGACATCACACTCTTTCTGTGGTGTGTGCCCTCCCCTTGCAACTCTAGGTAGCTGATAAGTGCTTGAAGTCCTGATCAGGGATAAGCCACTGGTTATTCCTCCATACACCTCCCAAACATTGGGATCAAATGAATGTGGTATTCATAGCTCTTTCTGAGCAGTAGTGCCACGACTGGGGAAATAAATTAAGATTCACTTAGTTTCTAAACTGAGACAGCTTCTGTGGAAATGAATAGCAGTGTTGCAATGAGGCATCCAGTCTTTCTGGCTCTGTGTGGGAATGAAGACAAACAGCATGCACAGAGAAAACAGCTACCACTGAAAATACATAGGCTCTGGCAGCAACAGGTGCGTGGTTTCTACTGTGAGCAGATCTTTAAATAAGCTGATTGCTCTCATAGAACTTGACAGCAAGATTACTAAACTACCTACCCAAAAGAAAACAAACATATGTAATTTTATAGTGATTTTCCAGATTTTCATAGTCCTCTGTTATTTTCTTAATCCTAGGGCCACTATGACCTCCTAATGGTGACTATTTTCAAAAATTCTACTTCAGTGTATCAATAAAGTTTTTTTTCTTCTGGAGCTCATTGCACAACAATGTTTAACAGTATTTATTTTTTTTACATCCACTATTTTACAGAATATTCTGACTTTTCCCTGTACTAAGTCAGGATGTATCTAAGACAGGTATCTTGTTTTGCTCTTATTTATTGAATACTTGTGTTCACCAAAGAAACTTTAGAGTTTGTGGACCTATCAAATTTTGGTAGCATTCCTTATATAGTTATGTATTAAGTATACGTTTTGTATATATCTTTCTGTATCTGTATTTATATAGTAGTGTATATATATATTTATATATACAATTNTTTATTGTGAGGCTGGGAAACACTGTAGTTGCCACTGGTACTTTCATAATAGACTCTTTTCCATGGCAAGCTGCAAAGATAATTATATTTTAAATAGCATGACCATTATTCTGTGATCTAAGCCTACACTCAAAAATATAAACACACAAAGAAGATCTCTTGAGTTCCTGGGAAGCCAATCCTTAAGGAACAAAGCTCAGTGTATCGCTGAGTCAAATGGAGGCTGAGTTAGCTGGTGTGGTTGCATTTGTCCTCGTTCCCACCAAAGAATACACGTCCTTTGTCTTGCACAGAGCTACTTCTGTGGGAGTCTACAAGTGAGTTAATTGCACTCATTAGTAGATTAGAAATAATAGTTTAGAATGTAAGCAAAATGGCCTGTTCATGCTGAGCCTGAACATGCAATTTTATACATCACGAAATTCAAATAACTTCAGTAAGTTTCCAACATGTGAATTGCCGTTCAGTCGGCGTCTGCAACTCACATGAAAATACCCATGCTTTCTGTTTTTAGCCCAATATTGATCTGGATTTTGTCCTGATGAATTTACTGACCCATTGCTAAAGTATCCATGCAAAGGAAGACCTCAGCTTCAACCAGCAATCTAAAATTGAATGCTGTTTGTGGTGTTCTCTTCTTCCCTACTTTTCTGGGCAACAGACCTCAATATCAGCTGAGGCAAAGGTCTTTTAAATATCTCTATAGACAGGAATAGCAATTTCTACAGATTAGGAATAACAATAAAAAGAGATTTTGTTACTTGAATCCTCTTAACTCATCTTTCTGTTATGATGTATATGCTATGAAACAGGATAATAACATACTCCTGACTGTGGTCCCTCACCTATTGCAGAAGGCCTTTCTGCAATTCTTCACAGAGAAGGCACAGAGAAGAAAAAAGCAAAAAAGAAAAGTCAAAACTAAGGTCAATAAAGAGATCTAAGTATGACATACATCACAGAACATGGTCAATAATGGAGCTAAGGATCAAGGAACAACCTGGTCTGTTCCACAGCTCCAGGAAACCATTTGTGCTATTTAAAAATTAAATCTCCGGCATTATTCAGGCAAAACCACTTTTCTCTTTATAAGCCTGAGGGTTTTTTCAGTGATCAGTTCCAATTTCTTCCAGTAGAAGATACCATTTTCCCCCACCATGTACCATTACTTCATTTGAGTTTCTTGAAAAGCCTGTATCATGTTATAAAGTTGTGTGTGCACATAGCAAGATATTCAAATGTGTATTGATGGCATATTGAATCCTTATTTCAAGTGCAACAATCAGCTGCAAATAGCTGTAGAATTGCCACCGTTTAGCAGAGGATGAAATATTTTTTTGCAGGTCCTCTGACTTTCCCTTTGTCTGCTCCTTTGTTTCTCTACACTACAGCCATTTATCTGAGCATTTTTTGTAACTATTCACACATACTCATTTCCATTCTTGAGCTTTCTAAAACTCTATGGAACTAGGTTTGGCCAAAAGCAGAGAAACAACACAACAGTTATGAAGCTTATGAAGTTCTGAGAGTAGTTTATGAACAGTTTATGAAGTTCTGAGTGTAGCCTTAGAAACAGGGATAGGCATTAGGGATAACCTTCCAAAGTGAGGAAAAATTGGTTTGGGGCAGTGACTGTCAATATCTCTCTAAAAGGTTCTGAGCTGATGGAAAGTTGGAAAGCCCAGACATCAGGAATCAAGGAAGTGCTGCTTTCCTATGAGCTTCATTATCTATAGTATCTGGTAGCTGAAGCAGAGGTTCACCATCAGCTGAAAATAACCAGGAGAGTCTCAAAGTTCCAGCCCCTCAGAAGATTTGCTGTGTGGAAGAAGTTCAAACTTACTCAATAAGTGTTATAAATAATTCTGACAAATCTTGCAGAATTTTCTCCATTAGTACCTGCCACTTGGCTCAAGGCAATGGAAGAAGGATATTTAGAGTCAAACAGGAAATAAATACAGCCTGATAATTCAGTCATGACAGCTGTTCCGTTCCTTGTAAATACAGCTCTTCATTCACACTAATTGAAAAGAAAATAAGTCAAATAAAATCTAGATGGAAATTAGAAGATGAAAGGAAAAAAAATTCCAAAGCTAAATAATAATAATAGTAACAGTAATGATAATAATAGTAAAAAATCCTTATAGTAGAGACTACTTTTATGTTATTCTGCATAAAATCAGAATAGTTTATTCGAATTTTGTTTTGTTTTTAAATGCCTTAGTATTTTAGAAAATATACGTGGTTTCAGGAGGATATTTATCTGTGCAGTTGCAGTTCCACACAGAGTTATTGTTTGCTTCAGGCTGTATGCCCTTTTAATAAGGCTTTAGCTACTTGAGAACTTTTGACTTAGAAGAGACTGCATTTCTGTAATGCATGAAGTAGCTCTGTATTATATAGCTGGCAGGTTTTTTGAGCATCTTTGATTCAACAAGGCATAATAACAAACACAGGTTCATGAAGAAAAATGAAATGTCATTAAGGGTGACATTGTAGCAATATATCTTTGCATGAGAGCTCTGGAAATAGTGAATGTATTTCAATGACATTACTGTATCAAGATACAGCTCTTGATAAAAAGCTCTTATTTAGAAAAAAACCCCACACATTGTGATATGTATAATGTTAGCTAAAAAGGAGGTCATTGAACCTGGACTTTGTGACTGCTGTTGTAATAAACACCTTGGACTAAACTGAATTTCCAGTGTACTACTCCAGCAATGCTCCAAATATTTCTGTGGTTTTGGGACTTAAAAAGGGACAAACACATCCTCAAATTTGGGCCAAAAGGAAATAGTTAAATTGCAAGGCAAAGAGTTTAGTTATTTCATCTCACCAAATATTTGTGGTACCCTTCAAGCACACCACAGAAATATCTGTGATAGGAACATGCACGTGTGTATCTTTGCCACGTGAGGTCCAAGGAAGCAGAAAGAAAAGCAAAATGCTTGACTGGATACTGGTGCTCCCAGAGATGTGTGTTGTGGAAGTGGGAATGGAGCTTAGCAACAGTCCAACAAATAAATGAAATTGTCCTGTTTCCTGGAGATTCTGAGGTGAAGAATGGTCAGTATAGCTTGTTCTTGGGCAGCTTTCAGTATGCAGTTTGGGTTATGTTTGCAAGCTGGAGAAGGCTGTTCCCTGGTATTTTCAAGTTTTTCAGTACTGCAACAGAACCCCGGTCCGTGGCAGCTGCTCTACCTCAGGCTAGGAATTAATATCTCAAAAAATAATAAACTGGGATGATACTAACTTGGTAACCTTGTTCTTTCTTTCACCCCCTTCAAGCCATCAATATATGTTTAGGAGCTTCCTGTGTTAAAAGAGTGCCAAAAGTCAGTGAAGGACCCACCTTTTATGTTTCTTATAATATATAATTTTCACCATCTGTATTTTAGTATCAGCATTGCAAGGCTCTGAGCTAGCACTCCATACGTTGCTGCTGAGCATCTCACAGCAGGAAACTTCCATGACATTGCAGGACCATTGGCACTCTGTTCTCACCTGTGGCACACCAGATGGAGCTGACTGTGAGTCAGAGTTCCACTGGCTGTAAGGCTCTGGTTATGGAAGGAGTTGTGCCAATTCAGACACCAATAGCTATTCAGGGACATCAGCAGAGATGGTCACACCAGCAAAATGCCTTTGTTGGTGCAACGTTGAGAAACTTACATCAAAGAGATATACATATTTTTAAAAATTTTTAGAAACATTTATCCTCAGTCTCTCAATCTGAAAAGACAGATTAATTCGTGTATTTATGCATGAAAATGAGTGTCTCATTTATAGAACAGTAGGGCATTCAGTCAATGATGTAATTTATTTTGAAAAGTCTAGAACATATTTCTCCTGAAAATTACTTTTTTGGGAAAAAAAATCTATGAATATTAAAGAACATAATCTGCCTAATGCCAAGGATAGAACAGGTGGAATGGGCCACTCTATTTGGTAATTATTTGCCAGGTGATATGGTCTGTGTGATTCCTCTCTCAGCTGGCCTAGCTGGGGAGATATTTGAAGTGACAGTTATTGAAGCATGAAGTTAAGTTTTAATCTTGAATATTCAGTCAAGTTTGCTGAGCATGTATTGCTGTTCTCCATAGTCATTAAATAGTACATTTAACCCATGGTTAAATGTACTTTGCCTGAACAAATAAATGTACCATTTCAAGTAAATCGTTCAGTTTATCCATTAAGGGAATCTACAATTGATACTTTTGCAAAAGCTGCTATTGAGATAAAGCATATTGTGTTGAGATTAATTCAGTACATTCCACCCTTATAAAAGCTTAAAATAAGCCTTTGAAATCTTTTGTACTAGGCTAACGTGGTTTGCTTTTTTCTTTTTTTTCCTTTTTTTTTCTTTTTTTTTTCTGAGAAGAAAACTTACAAGAGCTTTCCAGTTATATTTTAAAAAAAGCATTTAAAATCAATGAAAATCTATTAAATTCTGATTAAAGCTTCTCAGTTCAGTTAGGATATGTAATAAATGTCCAGAATGCCTTTCCCAAAGTTATTGAATTTTGCTGTTAATTTATTTCTAGGTCATGCCCTGAATTAGTCCCTGCCCTATAGAACTCCCAGAATACCATATCAAAGCGAGAGGAGAGGAGAGGAAAGGAAAGGAGAAAGAAAAGAAAAGACACTAGCTCACAGCTGTACTCTGAAAAATGACCTTTTTAATCATGAGTATCCTGAGCCAAACCTTAATATTGTTGTTGGCCTTTGGTATATAACTCTGCATTTCTGAATAGGCAGTACATATCAAAAAGTGACAGTAACAATGGTCTTTCCTACATTGCTTCTCTTCTATTGTAATACCTGCACGTACTCCAAATTATTTTCCATTTATTTGAATTAATTAGTAATTCTTCATATGAGGACAATTCTTCTAAGAATGTGCTAATTTTATGAGTACAATGTGTTGGTAAAATCATCATTTCCTTTGGAAAGTCTTTTATGTACTAAAAATTCCCCTCATTTGTTTTTGCAATTTGTTTATCCTTGGTGGGAGTCAAGAGAACCTTTTAGTAAATGTAAGTGGAAGTTGTACTGGACTATAGAGGATGGAAATATTGATTGAATGTATTGATTCATGCTTATTTAGGAAGATAGGGAGATAATAGGGCTAAATAATTGGTAAAAATGTGAACTGGCTATTTAGACTGTAAATTCTTCTGCATTCTAGATCTAGGAGATGACTTTCTATAATTCACTTTTAAGACCTTGATTAATTCACTAGTTGGCAAAGAGGTAGTACCACCTTCTCAACCTCTTCTCTGGAAATCTTTCACTACTTCTGCTAGGCAGCATGACTGATCAACAAAGATGGATTTTTTTTCCCCATAGCCATTATCTAATTTTAATTTTTTCATTTTCTTTTCTTTCTTCTCCTCCATAGTACGTGTAATATATTCCTAAGGGAAAAGAAATATACTTCTGATTAGTGCATTACTATATTTAAAATTCTGATTAAATGAAAAGAGAGCTAGAAATTATCTACTACTTGAATTTTGAAAAATTATTCTTGGCAAAAAAACACAGTACTGCGATAAGAAGATCATGTTATTAGTTACTATGACTGCAGTATTAATTGATTGCTAAGCTGAAATGCCATAGGCCATGTCTTACTTATTCCCACAACTGTCAATGAAAGTTCTACTCATGGAATGAATAGAATTAAATAACCCAAGCCTCCCCCTTTCCTTCCCACGCATATCTCTTCCTCGTATTGCATCTACTTAACAGGCTAATGATATATGAGCAAAATAAGTGTATGTAACCCTGAAATTCTGACTTTGTGTTGAAAAAAAAGTATTTTCTGTGGAACGTTTTGGTAGAGCTCTTTTTGTTGTTTTGTATTTTAGCATTTTGGGGTGTTCTTTAGCTTTATGGAAGAAAAAGTATGTGCCTTGGCATCTATTATATCTATCTATATAAATTTATTTAATTCAGCTGGGATATTTGAGTGCATGCCTCCCAGCTGAATGAAATTTATCTCAGCAGAGTTTTACTTAAGACTGATTGTGGAACAACTATCTAGTTTTAAAATGCCCACAATATCTGATCTTCAGGTTTGTTGATTTGGAGGATGAGGCTATGGACTTGTAGGCACTCTGTTCCAAATACTTGCTAAGCCAGAGGCTGTAGCCTTGTGTTTGACAGCTATAGTCACATACACATTAATTTTTCCAATGACATTTTTGAACCTCTGGGGCAGTTTATATGTTTTGAAATGTCACAAAATTATATTACAGTTTGCAAATTACATTTTACAATTTACAGTTACAAGTTAGAATGCAAAATCTTGCAAAAATCCCTGTAATGTTTCTTAGGAAGTTCAGTAGTCTGGTTGTGTGCCTTTGTTTTGAACCTGTCTTTTGATTTTATTTGATCTTCATCCTTTTTTTTTAAAAGGCATAGAATGCTAGAGTGGGTTGGAGTGAGATGAATGACTAGCCCTTGTTTCCTCTCCTTAAATGTTGTTCCAATTAGGCACCTGAAAGAAACTAATCTTTTTTGAGAAGTTATTAATCTTATGTGATGAGGGTTCTGTAAGATTTTGTGCTTGGAATTTAATTCTGTGCTGCAGTTGCTTTCCTAGTTATTTAAGTTAAAAGCAAGGCCGCTGAAACTCTCTCTTCTCCCTGGCATGTTGTTCAGCCATCTCTCATCAGAGAGCTGTGGCCTCATGAAAATTACAGATTAAATAAACCCTTATTTCAAATATAACTTTCTCTGTTCTGTCTTCATGAAGTAACTCGTGCTTACCGTCATTTACAGACTGAATAGTGCTCCTACTTTACAGATGAATGGTTAAAAAGATTAGAGAGACTGCAGTGTGTTTTACTAGTCTTAATTTGTACTCCAGAGGCTCGTATCTGCAGAGCTCAGGGCTTATTCCCAAATTTAGATCTGCATCCGATTACAGCAAACTGATTTTGAATTCTGCTTCCTGCTGCACAGGTGATGTGGAATATCCCGGCTGCATGCTCTGAGGCAGCCTTATGCCCATGGTCCTGTAATTGTGGGGATATTTGCATCTCATTTGAATAACAGTTGAAATAGTTACAAAAATATGTTTTAGGGATTGCAAGGTTTTTTTCCTTGTTTTACTAAAAACATATCAAATGTCAAATATTCCTCAGAAATATAAATGTACTGATTTCTCCAGGGATATTTAATAACAGTGTTAGACTAGTATGGGTTTAAGTGGACTATAACATAGGTTTTAGTTCAGGCAATAAAACCAATTTATAGCCTTTGACCTTTGGCCAGTCTCAGCTTTGGTTCAGTTTTGCAAGAAAATTTGCTCAAATCCTTTCCTTCACACAAGTCCTGCTCTTCCAAATTAAGTTTCTGATTTTTGGCTGTTGTCCCACTGTCAGAAAATTTCATAATTCTTGTTCATTCTGCTCTTCTTGTACTTCTTGTTAAAGAGCCTTCCTAGTCTGATAATTTTGTACCTCTGAAGAATAGGAATTTTTCTCCCGTTCTTTTAGTAAACTGGGGAAGGATGAGGGGTGCATTTAAATTTTTTAAATTCCAGTTGAAGAATCTCACAAAATATACTGTCACCCAGATGGGCTGCTGAAACTGAGCAGAAATACACTATGCTCACTGTTCACCAATAATTTACAGGATTCTTCTGATATGCTTCTTATTAGGCATCTTCCTATAACCTGTCAGATAGCATTACATTTATGTGGAGAGTATTTCCAACTATAGCACACTGAGGTTTTCCTTATTCATCCATGTTTCAGAAAGGCAGCACTAGAGAAATAGACCTATGTAATCAAATAATGTCTGCAATTCAATTGGTACCACTTTCAAGAAAATATTTTGGAAGGGTGGCATGCTTTTGCATATATTCAGGTCATCCTAACTCTGGGGTTTCTTGCATAACTGAATGAAGGGAAAATTGATATCAGACTAAAAAAGGGATTTGTTTCCTGGACCCCATCACTCTGAGTGATAAGGGCAAATAACTGCAAGAAAAAATTTATAGTTGTGTTGAATGGAAGTGTTGAGTCTGTTTAAAGAGAGTATTTAGTTACAAGTTTCTTCTAAATAAACTGATGACCTCTAATTCACTTTTGTTGAAGTGAAGTTTCTTTTTAATACTTCTTCTATTTTGCAAGAGCTATATATAACTTTTCTAGCTTTTTGAACTGCCAACAACTGTGAAAGTTGACTTGCAATCCAATCTTGTATAATATCTTTATTGCTATGACTTTGTTACCCTGCCTTCAATAGGAATACAGATCTCTACATAGAAGGAATTAATTCTCTTCAATAAAGGAACTAATTCTCTTTAATGCTTTTATGGTGCTGAAATAACATGATGAGTGTGTGTATAGGGCGTTCATTGACATGCATTCACCACATCATTGCTATGTACCATCATTTACTTTTGCATGTAAGTATCAAAACACTTGTACCATTTTGGGGGACAGATCAATAGACCAGTGGTGTTCTTAGTCATAGCAGCAACTCTGCTGACATTTCTGTCATTTACTGTTTTAGAGGTCTTCTTGGGATTTTACAGCTCACTGATTACATTTCTATCCACCACTGCTCTGGCAACTTAGTAGAAAAATCTTTTCTTGTCTTCATTTGAATAACTTGAATTTTATTGTCTTTTACCTTCTGGAACATGAGCAGTCAGAGAGAGAGATGATATCTGCTGTGCACAGCTTCCCCTTGGTCTCAGTCCCTATGCCAGAGAGGACACTTAGTAATATGCTGAGTTGGTCCTACAGTCAACCTCAGCTCCTCTTAAATCAAGCTTTTTAGCTGTTCACCTTCTCTTGCTAGGCCCAAGGTCTTGTTGGTTACCTTAATTTTAATTTTTTTGTAGGAAACTTTTGGACACTGAAGATGAACTCTCTGACATCCAGTCGGATTCGGTCCCGCTGGAAGTGCGGGACTGGTTAGCTTCTACATTCACGAGAGAAATGGGAATAGTGAAGAGGAGACCTGAGGAAAAGCCCAAATTCCGAAGCATTGTCCATGCTGTACAGGCTGGGATTTTTGTAGAAAGGTGAGAGCTTTGTTTTCTTTTTTACAGCAAGTACTGCATTTAACCACAGTGTCTGCCATTGAAGATCCTTTAAATGGTGGGATGAACTGAAGCAAATCTTTAAGCCAGAATTTATGCTTCAATTTCTGCAGCCACTCCATTTTTCTATACAGAATTCCAGATGAAACATCTAAATTTATAAAAACCTCTAAGACTTGGAAAATTCTGGGGATGAACTCAATGGCTTTGTAACTTCTATACTAAATTGTACCAAAGACTGTTCTAACATTAAAGAGTAATGGGCTTGCAAAGGAGTTTTTCTCATAACTTCATAAAAGATTACATAAATCTTTGGGGTCAGACCCTTAAATAGATTCATGTTATTTCACAATAACATGAATAAATAATATTTCTTTCTCTGAAAGAAAAATTAAAAAAAGATAAATTGTTCCAGTATGTTTTTAAAGAAGTGCTATTTCCTAATATTTTATTTGTTCTTTTAGGATGTACCGAAAAACTTCAAGCATGGTTGGTTTGGCTTATCCAGCAGAAGTGATAAGCACATTTAAGGTGAAAGAAGTTTAATCATTGTGGAATTTGAATGTATTTGCACTTATGTTTAGAGACTTCTAGGGTCAAATGAATATTTTTCTACTGAATGTACCCTAGCCATAGTTAGTACTGCCAGACTGAGCACACAGAACAGAGAAAATAATAGTTAAACATTAAAAAATAACGTATTATTCTGATTAATTCTGATTTCATTTAGATCCTATTAGAGCAATAGAATGAAATTTGTATAGAAGTGCTTATAGAAATGTGAGACGATTTTATCAGCTCCCAGTGGCATCATAACCAGTGTCTCAGGCAGCAGAATTTGTTTCCTTTTTAGGAAAGAAAAAGGGGATAGTATTGGGTTAGAGCTAACAAAAGAAGCTGAAGCTTATGGAACAAGTACAGTATTTGCTGTGAATTTAAGGTATTACTCTAGTTCAGCCAAAAGATAATCTTTTATAGTAAGCTGAGTTCCTCTGTTCATGAATGCCATTAAAAACTGGTATTTCTTAAGAATGAAGTATCTCAACTTTTCCCCGGAAAGCCAAACAATTATATTATTCTCAAATTGCTTTATATTTAATGACATCAGTGTTAATGATGTTGCAAAATTACCTATTTGGGTATTCAGGTGGGAGGTATTCAGAGTAGCTCCATAAGATTGTATAGACGATTTGTACAGAGAAAGTTAAACTTGAAAGAATAAAACCTTTGATTCAAAACATGCAAAGTGGCCTCAGTCATATTGCAAGTGTTTTATTCATAACTGACACAATTGTTTTCATCATTAATATTGAAGTAGCCATTAATGTGTTATCTGTATTAGTAATTTGAAAGAGATGGATAATAAAACCACCAAACTCTCCCTCTTCCCTCTAAGTACTAGCCAAATGGATGGAAATGTAAAGATTTTTTTGTTGTTGTTGTTTTCCTTTTCCCTCATCTACAGGATGTTGATAAGTGGTCTTTTGATGTATTTGCCCTTAATGAAGCAAGTGGAGAGCACAGTCTGAAATTTATGATGTATGAGCTGTTAACCCGATATGACCTTTTGAGCCGTTTCAAGGTCAGGAACAAACCACATATAAAAATATATATGCAAAAATACATGTGTCAAATTTAAAATACAAGAAAATCAGCATTGAATGTTTTTTATTGTACAATGCAGTGTAGAATTTCAAAGAATATGGTAAATGAAATATTGTAGAATGCCAATAGTTCTACCCAATGAAAATTCACCCAGAACATGCAAATTTTTTTGCAACCCAAAAATTGGAAAGCTATGTAGACCCTTCTCATGTCATTTGTGTTACATAAATAGATTATATATACAGACTATTTACTCAGCAGGTCTGAACCACTGTCCTACCTTTATAGACCAAAAATTACTGAAAAGGCAGAAAACTGTAGTTAGTCCTAAATACTTTTTTCATGTTCTGGATCATGGTATGTTGGTCACCACTGTGCAGTGGCTTCAGCTGAACCTTCCTCTCCTAAACAACCTGGGGGGATATATAAAGAGAAAAATTGTTTTCCAAGGTGTTTGTAGGGTTTTGCAATACAATATGGTGTCCTTATAGCCAACTTTGAAAGGCTGAGATAAAAAAATGGATCAAAATGATAAATTTATTCTTAGAGTACCAAATGAAAGTTTTCTTATAGTTTCAAAATCCCTTTACTGCAAAAACTTTGTGTTCCTTTTGAAGAAGCTGTCTCACCCTAAAGTTTCTTGAATATTTTAATCTTAGGCTGGCAATGCAGCTTTTCCCAACAGGCTTTATTTGCTTGAAGTCAGAACCACACCAGGGCTACCATTATAACACAGAGATGAAGTACACAATACTACTGGCAGAGTGGGCTTAAGCCCATTCTCAGTCCCGTTGTTTACATCACAGGGTTTTTAAATAACAAAAAAATTATTAAGGTATATGTAATTTCATTAAATGGGTGAAGTGGTTTATCCCCAGGCAGCAAATAAGCACCACACAGCCACTCACTTGCTCACTCCTCTCCCCAGCAGGACGGGGGAAAGAGAACTGGAGGCGTAAAAGTGAGAAAACTTGTGGGTTGAGATATGTACAGTTTAATGATGATGGTGAGAATAATAATATAGGAAATTAATATTTAAGAGAGAAACAAAGCCCAAGAAGAAAGGCTGCAAACGAAGGCATTGCTCAGCAGCAGCTGAGCCCTGCCCAGGCAGTCCCCAGGCTCCTGAGCCTGGCTGCTGCCCATGAGGCCGTTTGGGGCGTTGTCCCCGGGGTCAGCAGGGCCCTGTCCCGGCTGTGTCCCTTCCCAGCTTCCTCTGCACCCCAGGCTGCCCAGTGCTGGGTGGGATGGGGAGCAGAAAAGG
>VXBB01011835.1:49652-71149 GCA_013399915.1 Illadopsis cleaveri
CCTTGGACACTTCCAGGGATGAGACAGCCACAACTGCTCTGAGCAATCTGTGCCAGAGCTTCACTACCCTCAGAGGGAACAATTCATTCCCAATATCCCATCTAACCCTGCCCTCTGGCAATGTGAAGCCATTTCTGCTGTCCTGTCACTCCAGGGCCCTTGGAAATTGTCTCTGTCATGTTGGCTCCCTTCGGGCACTGGAAGGGAGTTTCTGGAATGTTCCTCTTAATAAGAGATGTGTCAAACATTGCTGGTTAGGAGCAGCCAAGCTGTTCTGTGCACCTGCATTTCACCTTTACATGGACAGAACTGGCTGCTAAATTAAGAGTGTTTTGAGCTGTGAAATGTTAGTTCTTTGCTCAGGTCTTTCCACAGAGGCAAGTCTGGGTGTGGAGTTTTGGGATATCATGGAATGTGTGCTTTGGAACAGCATTTATAACAGGCAGAAGTTTGCAGGGGTCATGCCCAAGGCACAGCTGAGCTTTTCCATTTTGCTGTAGATCACAAAGCAGAAGGTTTCTCACAAGCCCACCTATGAGAACATGCAGAAGAGTTTGGAAGCCATGAAAGCTCACTGCCTGAACAACGGGGTCACCGACATCTCCATGCCCAGGTGAGGGGCTCAGGAGCTGGAATGCCAGTGCTTGGGGGTTTCATTTCTGGAAGGGTGTCTGAGGGATGATCCCCTGTGAAATAAGTATTCAAGCATCCACCTCCATCCTCTGCTCAACTGGGCAAATCTAATGTGCATTTCCCTGTGCATTTCAATAGTAGCAAAGCACATTTGAGTTGTTCCTTGTTCTCCCCATGTTCTGTGGGGTTTATGGGGAGCTGAGGCAGGGCTGCTGGGGCACAGCACAAGGTCCCACAGCCCTTTTGGGGCTTTATCTTGCAGGATTGGATGTGGACTGGACGGCCTGCAGTGGGAAAAGGTGTCAGCCATCCTCGAGGAAGTGTTTGACAACACTGACATCAAGATCACAGTTTACAGCCTGTGAGCAGAACAAAGATCCCCATTTCCCCCAGTTTTGGGAGCAGAACCTGTGAACTGACAAGGGGGGACCTGTTTGAGGAGCACGTTCTGCACTGGGGTGTCACTCACTCGTGTGACAGCGACAGGGGCTGCCAGCAGCAGCAGCAAGCTCCAGAGAAGTTCATTTGGGCTGTTAATTAGCAGGAGGCAGCGTGAAAACCCTTCCACAGTGTGTCCCCGCAGCCACCAGGTGTCACTGGGGCTCCACGCGGTGAAACGGAGCCGCTGCCTCGGGGTTAATTTGCTCTGGTGCTGCTGAGCTGCCCCGGGCAGCGCTGCCACCTCTGCTTTGTTCTGTTTGCCACGTCCTGCCTGGCACTCGGGTCACTCACCTGCCCTCACAGGTGGGAACGGTTTCATTTCTCCCTCCTGGCCACAAACTGGGTTTGTTGAGAATCGTGCTTGCTCAGGATCATGCTGTGCTGTTCAATAAACTCTGCCCTGCTGTTGGATTGGTCCCTGTGGCAGTTCTGGGGACAGGCTGGGATTGCAGGGGATGCTGGAGGGGTGTAAATACACCTGGTGGGTGTGCTTTACACAGCAGCTCTATAATTCATAGTCTGCAGAGCTCTGCTTGGTGAGGATCCAAACAGGCTGATGTGCTCTAAAAACTCACAGAATGGAGTTTAAGGTGGGATTTTCACTTTTCTTTCTTTGTTGCATTTGTAGCCCAGGTGTTACACAAAGGTGGTGTTTGTCACCCAAAACAAAAGCAAATCAGTACCTGCCCTGGTTCTGAGATCCATGGAGAACTCCTGATTTGGAACAGTTTGTTCCAGAACTGAGGAACTGCCACAGACATTTACTTTGTGTTTGGTTTCCCACCCTCCCACAACAACAAATTTTTTGGACTTCTCTCGTTGTGAATGCCCAGGAAAGTGCCAGGTGTGTTGAAGAAATATAAAAATAGGACATAAGAGTTGGGAATTTTGTAGCATGACAGGGTTCCAAATTGGATTTCCTTGGGTTACTCAGTTCTGTGGGGCTTTTTGCTGCTGCAAATCCTGTTTGTCTTTAAGATCTCCCTCTCCTTACTCTCCCTGTCCCTTGCCCATATTTTGTAAACCTGTTTGGTGGGGAATTGCTGTAGCTGGGAAAAACAGCCTTGGACAAAGAAGAATTTGGAGCAATGAGCTGCTCCAGAACAGCCATTGAGGCTGCTCATGGATTCAGTCCTTCCCCTGATTTGTGTCTGGGTTTTTGTTCTGGTTCCTTACTCACGGCATCCCTGTGAGCTTTGTTTTACATGGAAAATGATCCTGCTCTCCAACACCTGTGTGTACTCTGGAAATTTTTTAGGCATTTAGTTCTCCCCTCCCAGCTACAAAATATTCCCTGTGTGGCTGTCCCTGGATGTCCTTGAACTCAGACTTGTCAGGTTCAATTTAGGACTCCGTGCAAATAGAGAAGAAGGAATAAACAGTGCTTTGGCTTTGGCAGTGGCTTCCCATTTTATTTCACTTTGCTTTTCCCAGGTTTATATCCCAACATCATTGTTTGATATCGAATTCTTGGGCTCCATCATGATTTGGAAGAGAGCTGTTGGCCCTGAGTTAAATCACAGCTCTGACTATGGAGGAGAACAGAGGGAGAAAACTTCTTTTTCACCTTAAATCCCTTTCTTTTCCCCTTTCTAATGCATTTATCTAACCAGCAGCTTTGTTCTAAGGTCTCTTCCCATGAAATATTCCCAGAATGTGATCCCACAGCCTGCCTGTGGGTCACTGCCATCCCTTTCACCACAGTGTGGGTTTGGTTGGGGCAGGGAGGGGGAGGAACAAAAAAACACCCAAAAAATCCCAAACACCAGAGGTCTGTGTTGTGTGTGTGTGTGTTCAGAGTCCCACAGGGCCTCGTCTCCCAGAGGTTGATTCTCCATCCTGCTGGAATCAAACCTTTGGGAAGCAGGACTGTGCCAGGTGTCCAGGTCTGTCACATCTCTTCATGGATCCTTTCTCATCCTGGGGAGGGAAAAAGAGACATCCTAGAGACTGAGAGCTGACTCGTCAGTACCCCATAGAAGAGGGAATTCCGCAACAACTGGGATTTCCTGTAATGGTGCTTTTTAGGGTTAGACTTTGGGGTGTGGGTAAAATCCCCTCCCCTTCAATCTCCATTCCTCTCCCTGTTGTCCTGAATATCATCCCTGTGGGGAACACAGGGTTCTGCTGGCCCTGGAACCTTTTTATTCTTTATTTCTGGAGAAGAAGACAGAAAAGCACTAAATCCCTTCAGAATGTGCTGTGGGGGAGCCCGTGGAAGGGGCAGGGCACTGCCTGCGATTGGTAGCAATATTCAGCTGACAGTAAGAGAAGCTGGAACCCAAATTCGAGAGAGGAGAGTTAATGAGTGACCCCCTCACTCACCCGAACCTCAGTGCAAGATCTCAGCCAGCTTCTCCTCGTAGTACTGGAAATTCTCCTGAATATCCTCCCAGGGCACGAAGGACTTGGCCTCCTCCCCTTCCTCCTGCTCCACAAAGTTCTTCCAGACATACTCAAAGTCTTGAGGCTTCATAATCCTCAGCTTGCAGCCGGCCTCCTTCATGCTCCTGAGGGCCGCCTGCATCTCGGGCTCCTCCCACATGAAGAGCCGGCCCACCATGATGGTGAGGCGCAGCCCCTTGTTCTTGCGCAGGGCCTCGCAGATCCTCTGGGCGCAGGTGACGCAGGGGCTGGAGGACACGTACCAGGTGACATCGTGGCGGGCGCCCGCCTGGCAGGTGGGCAGGATGGTGTTGAAAAAAGCCATCTCGGCGTGGGCGGCCGCGTGCTCGTCCTCCAGGTAACCGCGGCTGGTCACCGGCTCCTTGCCCTGCGTCTCCACCACGTAGCACAGGAAGGTTTTGTTCCTGCCCGAGCTGTATTCCACGTTCCTGAACTGGAATTTGAAGAAGATGGCTGGGAGGCGTTCCCTGGGGAAGGGAGAGGAGAGCAGAGAGGAGGCTCAGAGGGTGGATTTAGGTGTTGGAACCCTGGGCACTGAGAATTTCAGACTCTGACAGGCACTGACCCCCAAGNTGGGTGATTCATTATTGGGTTAAAAGTAAAAATAATTTAGATGTCATTTCATAGTTGGACAATAAAGGCCTTGTAGAGAGATACAGAGCCATTTTCTACTTTGTTAGCTAGAACTCACAGCTTGTGAGACTGCACTATAGATAAGAATTAATAAACATCTGAGTCCAAACACAAACACCATCTCTCAGGCATTTAATCCTGTCTCTAGCAGAAAAGAGTCCACATCTTCCAAGATCACCTCATGATGGAACATCTCATGGGATGGCTCTGGAGATGGGAAGGGAAAGGGATGGAAAAGAGTGGGAAGAAATGCACGTGCTTCCAAGAAAAGCACTTTTCCTGCTTGGTATCCTGAATAATGAGTGCTTCTTTGGCTAAGGATTCTTTAATTAACCATTTTTTTGAAGGGCAGACACGAGACACCCATTCCAGAGTGATGTCTGCAACAGAGTGGTTTCACAATAACATCAGGTTTTTAAATACATCAGAGGCACAGGGAATTCCATCCCTGATTTAACCCTGTGACAGCAGAGGGGTCACAGCAGTGACGAGGTTGGCTCTGGGTTTTCATGGAACAGCTGAAGCAGCAGCAGCAGCAGCCTGCTGCAGGATGGATTGACTGGGAGCTGCATTCATCCAGTCCTTCCAGATGGATTTTATTGCTTATCTCGCCGTGTGCCTGAGCTGAGCTGGGATGTTCACCTCCATTCTGCTCCCAGCCATTTGGAATCTGCATTAGTTCAATTAATAATGTACCAATAAGGAGGAGAAATGTCCATTCCAATGCCTGGCAACACTTTCTGTGAAGAAATTCCCCCTGATGTCCTCCCCTGGCACAATTTGAGGCCATTTCCCCTCCTCCTGTTGTCTGGAAGAAGAGGCTGATCCCCACCTGGCTCCAGCCTCCTGTCAGGGGGTTGTGGAGAGTGAAAATGTTTATGGGAATCATTTAGAAACTGTTCACAAGCACTGAATTCCCCAGTGTTCTCAATATAAACCCCTGCTCTGACTCCAGGCCGGGGTGGCACAGCTCACCTGAGGATAGGAAAGATCAAAAATGAAACCCTCCCTGAACAGCATCATTAAATGGCATTTTTTTAGGGATTTCTAAATGCTCCAACCTCATTTATCAGTTTTCCCTGGGTAACAAAGTGATAGATCATATTGAGACCAAAAAAAAAAATTGAAATTTTGAGGCAGAATCTTCAGTCTGGGATTGAAGCTGCTGAAATCAGGTGGGCTGGAGGAAAGAGCAGCTGCCCAGTGTGACCCTGGCACTGTCACACAGGAGAGAAGAAAAACATCTAATGAAGGAATAAAAATGTGCATTATCTAAAAGAGTAGCAAGGAATTATTCCTACAAGGAACCTCATTTACACCCTGGGAAAATGGAAATAAATGTGGCAGGAAACGCTCCCAGATTGGGATTACAGACTGTGTTCAGCCAAAAAAAAAAAGGGATAATATTCTTAAAGAGAGTAATTGGCTTCCCAGTGATTCCTGGAAGCCAGACTCCTCCTGGAGCTGTAAACAGCAGAGTGAGGACTTGGCTGGCAGTCCTGAGATGCCCCTAATCCGGGGGCTAAAGCTGAAATGCAACATAATTGGGTTTAAGTGCTTCTTCCCTGGCTGCAGTTGTGTTTCCTCATCACTCCCACAACTGCCTTGATTGGCTGGGAATTTGGAAATCCTTGGGAAAACCCATGTGGTGATCCCTGCTCTGATCCCCTGGTGTCCTCCTTAAAACGAAAGTAAAAAAATCCCTGGGCTCTTTGTACCTCTTTGGGGGTCCTGTAGGATTTCTGCTTCACTTCCTCACTCTCCCATTTGCAGGGTGGAAAATCCTGTGAAACTCTGGGACACCCGTGGCATTCCAGTCAAGGATTTCATTGCAGGATGGTGCTGAGGAAGTTTTTCAGCCGTGGTTAGCACAGGGCCTTGGGCTTAGCAGGGAAACTTGGAAATCCTGCTCGGTTCCCTCTGCATTTCTAACTGCAGGCTGAGTGCTCCAAGCTTGGAATACCCAATTTGCTCATTAAAATTCATTTTAGGACACGTGTTAAGTGTTCAGTGGTTTATATCCACAATTTTAGGTGCCTTAGCTCCGTTCCTAGCAGACAGATGTTCTTTCCTTCAAAGCCACGGCCAATCATTTATTTCTATGATTATATGTAAGAGACCACCCCAAGAAGGGATTTTTTTCACAGCAGTCACATTTTGAGAAGAAAATGGAGATTTTTTTCCCCCCCTGGGGAGGAATGGAACCCAATTTTGTGACGAGGTGTTGTCCTGCCTCCCTCATCCTGCTTGAACAAGCAGCCAAAATTCACCTGCAGAGCCCATGGCACAGGCAGAAGGATTCCAGGGGATATTCTGGAGGTCTGAGCTTTACTTTTAAGCAGCTGGAAGAAATCCTTGGTTTGGTTTATTTGCTGGGACACTCCTTTGGTGACTGATAAGGGAAATGTGAGGGGAGAGAGATTCATCCTGCTCCTCCTACAGGGAACAGACACCAAAGGTTTTCCTACTTGCAGCTGTCAATTATGGCTGAGAGTTCAGCTTCCACCAGATCCCTGTGATATCCCACTTTTCCAAAGGCCAGGCTCCCTGCTGCCCTGCTGCCTTCAAAACTGCCTCCTGTTTTGGAGCCTTTCTGCAAGTTGGGCTTTGTGCCTTCCTTATGAAAGTCAGGTTCCAGCTGTGGCTGTGGAGCTCTTGAAAATGTGAACCTTTAGGTCTCTTGAAAAATCTGTCCCTCAGGCCCATCAAGCCAATCAGCCATGGCAGGGGTTTTTTTCCTGATCCACAGGTGGAAAAATTCTCAGACAAGAGCCATTGATCACAGCAAGAAATCAATACCCAGCTCTCATCAAAGCCAACACCTCCATCCCCATCCCATCAGCGGGGCTGGGAGGGAACCAGCACTGCAGAAACAGAACTGTTCCTATAAAACAAGTGCACTTCTGTGCCTGCCTGCTGGGAGTCCATCCTCTAAAAGTCAGCAAAACTTAAAACAAAACCCCACAATAAATCCAAACCATTTCAAACTCTTCAGAAATGCACCGGCAGAAGATGCTGCTTGTGTTGCCCGACCTAAAAGCTGAGACAGAGCTCACTGAACTCCCCCAATTCCACATTTAACCCAAATCTCTTACCCTGTCACAATCTCAAAGGGTGGCAGGTCCTCCCTCTTCACCTTCTTCTTCTTCCCCTCGCCCTCCTCGGCGTTGTCGGGTTCCCCGTTCTGGGCGTTGCTGGGCTCCTCCTGCTTCTCTGCCATCTTCCCCAGGACACTGGGAGCGAGCTGTGGCCTCTGGGAGAGAGAAAGAGCAATTTCTGAGAGTTCTGGGAGCCGAGCGAGGAGGGAAAACAGAGCTGGGAGTTCCTGCCCCAGGCACAGTTGTCAGGAACTAAATATGGAACAAAGCGGCGGCGGCAGGGGCTGGATGGGTTGGGTGACCCAGGGCTCTCGGGTGTCACCTCCTGCCCCTGCTCTCTCCAGCTCCTTTCAGCGGTCCCTCCTGCTCCCCTTTTAATTTCAAACCAAGTGACGGCTTCGCAGTGGGCGGGACGAGCCCATAATTTTCCCTGATGGAAAATCCTGGAAGCTCGGGCGTGTATTTATCCCCCGGGCTGGCATGGGGCACATCCCTGCTCTCACAACTGCTCTGCCAGGGGATTCCAGGGCTGACCTTGAAGGACCAGCCCAGCCTGGCCTGGCTCAGGGAAGAGGTGAAGGGGTCATGGTCATTTTGCTGGAAAATCCCTGCGTTTGGTGGGTTTGGCTTCCTGCGTCACCTGGAACATCCCAGGTTTGGCCCACCCTGCTCATGCAGGGCTTTGAGGGGGAAATCTCACTGGAGCTTTAAATCCAAGCCAGAACCTTCTCCCAAATCTTTGAGAGTCCAGCTGGAATTCCCAGTGGGCAGCAGTGCTGCTTCTCCCATTGTCCTGCATTTTCCTCCCCACTGCCTGAGGGTTCCATAAGTTCCCAGTGCACTGGGATATATCTGGGTTGGGGGGGTTTTTCCCTCTCTGTTTTGTTCCCTTCAGGATTATATGAAACTATCCCAGTGTCTCTCATTCTCAATTTCAGTCATTTACAGTTTGTATCAATCCTGCCTGAGCTGAGTTCAATAAAAACCTGGGTGAGGTTTTCTCAGGGACCAATCCTGGCCATGCCATGGGGCAAAGGAAGTGGGAAAAGTGTGGCTGGGCAGGATTTTGGGATCAAAGCACACTGGAAATCAAACCTCCATTGCTGTGGGCTCTGCATTTAGCTCAGACCCAGCACCAGCAAACTTTGGGTAAATATGGAATATTCAGCTGTATTTGATGGAGTATTCAGTCAGTATTAATGGAAAAAAACCTGCTCTTAGTTTGAGGAGAAGAAGAGGTATTCCATAAAAATCAAATCAGTGGGAATATCTGCTTTGGAGCCAGCTCAGCCTTTGTGATCCAGTTAAACCCAGCTCTGTAGAGCCGTGGGATGAGGCTGCATCAGCACAAAGCGAAATAAATCTGCACTATCAAGCAGGTCATTTATTATCAGAGAAAATTAATGACAAATTATCACAGATAATTAATTCTGGCTGCTCTTCCCAGCCCCCTTGCCATCACCCTGCCTTGCTGTGCTGGATATCCTTTGGAGCTTTCCCCCAGTGCCACCGTGGGTGCAGATTTTGGGGACAGAGCACCCCGTTGATGAGTTGTTGTTTAGGTGGTGTTGTTTAGGTGACAGAGAGCTGGCAGTGGTGACAGCCCAACCAGGGATTTGACAAATTCCAAGACATGCTATCCATGGAACATATATCTTCCACGATGCAGGATTTTATTTATTTTTAAGCCTAAAATTCTTTCCTGCAGGGCAGGGGTGGTGTTTTGCCTCCTGTGTGGTGACAGCGCTCAAATTCCACCTCCCCTGTCCAATTACTGTCACCTCTGACATTTCAGGGGCTGCTTTTGGGATGGGAATCCTCTCCCAATGACTGACAGCTCATTTCCTCCTAATCCTGCTATTTTCACGCAGCATCTCAGCCCCTCTCCAGTCCCTCTGACCCACTCTGCTTTATTTTTGGAAGCTCTTCATGGCTGGGCTCCCAATTTTGCTGCAGCTTTAGGCTGGCCCCTCCGAGGGCTGAGCTCTAATCTAATCTGGGGAATGTGGCACCGAGGCTCCCCCAGCTGCTGCCCAGCTCCTTCTAGGGCAGTGCTTGGAACAGCCATGATCCTCCCTCCACTGCAGCCAAAAATATAAAAGGGCACCACGGAGCTGCTGTGTTGGAGCTGAGGGTGGGTGAGGGCTCTGGTGGCTTTGGTGGCTCTTTGTGACCCCAAATGTGTCCCCAGGGGCTCAGGAGGGGCCTCCCAGCAGCACTCAGGGGACCCCAAATTGTGCACCTGCCAGCCAGAGCTTGTATTGAGGTTCCCCTCCAGTTGTTCCTGTCCCCACTGATTCCATATTTTATCCAGTTGGCTCTGAATTTGTTCATAAAATCCCAGGATTGCTGAGGCTGGAAAAATCCCTCCTGGATCATCAGGTCCAAGCTGTGCCTGATCCCCACCCTGAGCACTCAGTGCCACCCCCAGGTGACACCTCCAGGGGTGGGCACTCCAAACCTCCCTGGGCACTTCCAAGGCCTGAGCGCCCTTTCCATGAGGAAATTCCTGCTGAAATTCCAACCTGAGCCTCCCCTGGCCCAGCCTGAGGCCGTTCCCTCTCCTCCTGTCCCTGTTCCCTGGGATGAGATNGCCCCTCACACAGGGCCCTGCCCGGGGGGTCACAGGGGACACACAGGACAGGCCTCAGGGACAGCCTGTGCTGGCAGAAGCTTCCAGGCTTTGCTGGAGTTTTGGATATTGAGGATCCTGCATCCATCCAAGTCCAGAGCAGCTTTTTCGGTGACTTTAGAGGCACCTCTGATGATTTTTATCCCCGAACAGGGATCTCTGCCGTGTCCCTGGGCCTGTGTCCCCTGTGCTGTCCCTCTCCTTGCAGCAGGAATTCCCGGAGTTAACCCGGCTTTTCCCTGTCCCCCTGCTGCAGGCCCTGCCAGGAACAGGGAGCTTTGATGGCATTGTGGGGCCGGGGGAACATTTCGGGCTGGATGTGAGGGTGAAATAAGAGCCTGGCCGGGTGAGTCACGGCTCAGCGGGGCTCTGATGCCGAGGGGACAGCTGGTGGCACTAACGAACGTCTCCCTAGAGACATTGGCAGCCAGCTCCCTCCTGCTTTTTCCAGCTGTAACTACGGGACAAATAAATAAACAAACACTGACAGCTTCCCTTCCTTCCTCCCTCCCTTCCTTCCTTCCTTCCTTTGGGGTTGTCACCTGTCCCTCTCCTCCTGCCTCAGGAGCAGAAAGGTTTCAAGGAGGGCTGGAGCCCCTCCTGTGCCCCGGGACTAGCTTGGACAGTGCCCAAATCCTGGTGAGAGATGCTCCAGCTGTGCTGAGCCCCAGGTGAGGGATGTTCTCACCTCTGTACCTGCCTCATCTCCCCAGCCAAACCCTCCCTGGCTCTCCATTCCCAGCCTGGAACATGAGGAGCCCTGGCAGGCGCTACTGCCTCCCCAATTAATTCCCAGCCCAAGTGGGAGTTAATGACAGCTCCCAGCGGGGCTGGAGCTCTCTTTCCCCCAGATCTGCTCGCAGGAAACTGCAGCAGGAGCTCCAGCCCTGCTGTAGCTGCTCCAAGCACAGGAATTCCTGTCCTGCAGCAGCCGGAGCTGGGGCAGGGCCTGGCAGAGCCCTGTGTCACCTGCAGGGAGGTGACAAACCCTGGCTGGCACCTCGGTGGGTGCTTTAACACGGCTCCAGGCATCAGCAAAACAGGGAAAGGCCTGTCCTGCTGCAGCCAGAGTGCTGGGACAGCTGGGAGTTATGGGGTGAGAGAGGGAAAGGAAAAGGGGGGGAAGAAAAAGGGGGAAAGAAAAAAAGGGGAAAGGGAAAAAGAGGGGAAAGTTAAAAAAGGGGNTGCACAAATCCTGAGGCTGCAGCAGCCAGGGAGTGACTGCTGGGCCCGAGGGGCACCCTCAGTTTAATGGGAAATTCCTCCATCTCCTGGAGAGAGTGGCTGGAGTTTGGAGTGAGGGGCATCCCCAGAGAGGTGGCTCTGGCTTCTGGGTGCCACAGCCCTTGGGAGCCATCCGGGCACATCCTGGGCTGGGACTCTGCACTTTCCAAAGGCAAATCTGAGCTTGGAGCTGGACAAACACAAGCTTGGACAGGGCTCGGACCCACCTGGGACAGTGGGAGATGTCCCTGCCCTTGGCAGGGGCTGGGATGGGATGATCCTTGAGTTCCCTTCCACCACAAACCATTCCAGAATTCCAGAATCCTGTAAAACCAAAGCTGGTTTGGGGCTGTGCTGCACAGCCTGGGCAAGAAACCCTCCAGATGACTTTGAAATGTCATTAAAGTTATTTTTATGCAAGGGGGTTCAGTGTATCTGTTTGAACAGCAAATGCACCAAACGATGCTTTAAATATTAATACAGGAGGGTGTCTCACTGAATTTAATTTTCCCAGTTGATTTCAGGCTGCTCTGGATAGGACAGGGAGGAATATTTGCTATTTTTGCTGCCTGTGTGAAAAGGCAGGAGGCAAAGAAAAGCTCCTTCTGCACTTGCAGGTTGGCTTGGGAGGAGGAGAAACTGGAAGGAAAACAAGAACAAGGCAGCCAGTCCCAGCAGCTGGGAAAATGGGGAGGGCAAACAGAGAAAAAAAATCTATTAATCTTAATTTCAGATTTTCCTTTGCCTGCAGAAAAAAAAGAAAAAGTGGGAAGAGGAAATAGACCCAATTTATGAAAGCTGATCAAATATGCATTCATCTATTTAATTGGAAATGTTATTAAAGAGTTGCAGGTATGAGCCAGATCTAGAGCCACCAATTTAAATGTGATTTAAATAATTCCCTCCCCTTTCCAAAAGGAGATAAAGGCTCCTTTAATCCTTCCTGGCCTCTCTGCATAGCCCTGCTCATCCCTCTTCCCTCAGGAAAGGATGGGCAGAGCCTGAATCAGCCTGAACTCCCCCAAATCAGCCAGACCCCACCTTCATTTGAGGGAGAAATAATTCACATTTCCCTGTCCTTTGGCATGAGGGAGACACAGGAGCCATAAATAAGTGCAGTGGTATCACAGAAAAGAAAGCCCTGAAGTGTTATAGGATTTCTTTCTTTATTTCTTTATTTTTTTCAGCAGCTTTTGATGTCCCCAGTGCTGCTGGCAGGGCTTTGTGGGGCTGCTCCTGCCCCCAGCCTCAGCTGCTGCAGAGCCTTTTCCTGCAGCTTTTCCTTGGGACAGCACAGCCCTGGGCTGGCAGCAGCCCTGGGGAAAGAAATCCCGAGCCAGGGGGGAAAAATAACGGATCAAAATGACAGAGCCACCAAATTTCAAGGGGAACTACAAATTGCAGCTGCTCTCAGTTCCTCGGTGGTGCTGAGCCCCCGGCTGTGCCCAGGCTGGATCCAGGAACATTCAGCATCCCCCAAAATCCAGCTGGATTCCCAGAGCCAGGAGTTGTCCTGCTCACCTCAGAGCTGGGCTGGTGGCACAGAGGAGCTCGTCCTGGGGATGTCCCCAAGGGAGGGTGTCTGTGCTGTCCCCAAGGAGGGACCTTGGGGACCTTTTGGGTTCCAAACCCACTGAGGCCATGCGCTCCCAGCCTGCCCTGGGAATGAATCCACCTGTGGGGCCTCCCCAAATCCCTTCCCTTGATCCCTCGAGCTTTTGGGAACCTCACCCCCAACCAGTGCAGCGAGAAGAACTCAGATTGATTTATTTATTCTCTAAAAAAACAATGGCTTGTTTTATTCGAAGCAAATACAATTTATGTTACAGCCCCAGCTGAGCCCTCCCATCCCCAATTACAGCCCCAATTACAACCCCAATTAATTACAGCCCCAATTACAGCCAGTGCCAGGAAGAAGATCCACGTGCCCCTTNATTTTACACACTCTCATATGTCTGCACTTGAGAAAAGAACAAAATTAAAAGTTTTCTTCAAAGGCACTGGTGTGAGTTTTTCAGTTCTGCTGAGGAATGGCACACCGAGGTGGGAGGAGGAATTTCCTCGTGGGAGAAGCATTTGCTGCTCATTGCTGCTTTATCCCAGAGCAGGGAGGGGAAGGAGTGGGATCCTCCCCAAACAGGAGGCAGAGCCCAATCTCCATCCGCCAGCAGGACAAGACCCATCCCTGCTGGCAGATAAAGAGCTAAAGCACAAACCAGGGCACACAGGAACACGAAGCAACAGCACAAAGAGCAAAAAAAAAATAAAAAAAATTGAGTAATTTCTTTTTAAAAATCAAGTAATTATTTTTAAAAATCAAGTAATTAAAAAAAAAAGTCAAGTAATTTTAAAAAATTAGGTTCNACTGAATTTAATTTTCCCAGTTGATTTCAGGCTGCTCTGGATAGGACAGGGAGGAATATTTGCTATTTTTGCTGCCTGTGTGAAAAGGCAGGAGGCAAAGAAAAGCTCCTTCTGCACTTACAGATTGGCTTGGGAGGAGGAGAAACTGGAAGGAAAACAAGAACAAGGCAGCCAGTCCCAGCAGCTGGGAAAATGGGGAGGGCAAACAGAGAAAAAAAAAATCTATTAATCTTAATTTCAGATTTTCCTTTGCCTGCAGAAAAAAAAGAAAAAGTGGGAAGAGGAAATAGACCCAATTTATGAAAGCTGATCAAATATGCATTCATCTATTTAATTGGAAATGTTATTAAAGAGTTGCAGGTATGAGCCAGATCTAGAGCCACCAATTTAAATGTGATTTAAATAATTCCCTCCCCTTTCCAAAAGGAGATAAAGCCTCCTTTAATCCTTCCTGGCCTCTCTGCACGGCCCTGCTCATCCCTGTTCCCTCAGGAAAGGATGGGCAGAGCCTGAATCAGCCTGAACTCCCTCAAATCAGCCAGACCCCACCTTCATTTGAGGGAGAAATAATTCACATTTCCCTGTCCTTTGGCATGAGGGAGACACAGGAGCCATAAATAAGTGCAGTGGTATCACAGAAAAGAAAGCCCTGAAGTGTTATAGGATTTCTTTCTTTATTTCTTTATTTTTTTCAGCAGCTTTTGATGTCCCCAGTGCTGCTGGCAGGGCTTTGTGGGGCTGCTCCTGCCCCCAGCCTCAGCTGCTGCAGAGCCTTTTCCTGCAGCTTTTCCTTGGGACAGCACAGCCCTGGGCTGGCAGCAGCCCTGGGGAAAGAAATCCCGAGCCAGGGGGGAAAAATAACGGATCAAAATGACAGAGCCACCAAATTCTAGGGGGAACTACAAGTTCCAGCTGCTCTCAGTTTCTCGGTGGTGCTGAGCCCCCGGCTGTGCCCAGGCTGGATCCAGGAACATTCAGCATCCCCCAAAATCCAGCTGGATTCCCAGAGCCAGGAGTTGTCCTGCTCACCTCAGAGCTGGGCTGGTGGCACAGAGGAGCTCGTCCTGGGGATGTCCCCAAGGGAGGGTGTCTGTGCTGTCCCCAAGGAGGGACCTTGGGGACCTTTTGGGTTCCAAACCCACTGAGGCCATGCGCTCCCAGCCTGCCCTGGGAATGAATCCACCTGTGGGGCCTCCCCAAATCCCTTCCCTTGATCCCTCGAGCTTTTGGGAACCTCACCCCCAACCAGTGCAGCGAGAAGAACTCAGATTGATTTATTTATTCTCTAAAAAAACAATGGCTTGTTTTATTCGAAGCAAATACAATTTATGTTACAGCCCCAGCTGAGCCCTCCCACCCCCAATTACAGCCCCAATTACAACCCCAATTAATTACAGCCCCAATTACAGCCAGTGCCAGGAAGAAGATCCACGTGCCCCTTCTCTTTACATTTAGTGCTTTTAGCAATTAAAAATGATGTAAATTTTGTCTGGAGACACCAGAGCTCAGGTTTCTGGGAAAAGGGATAGACCAGGATGAGTCCATGCACCTCTGTGTCTGACTCCATCCCATTCCTTTGGAATTCCCATTATTTTAACCTTTCCTGATTAATAATGGCATGGAAATGCTCCAGGATCAGGCACTTGTACTGCACCTGACGGATTCTGCATGGAGATTTTTGCCAATTATATCATTAATTACAGCCTTCGAGGCACTGGGAGCAGGCTCACAAATTTTACACACTCTCATATGTCTGCACTTGAGAAAAGAACAAAATTAAAAGTTTTCTTCAAAGGCACTGGTGTGAGTTTTTCAGTTCTGCTGAGGAATGGCACACCGAGGTGGGAGGAGGAATTTCCTCGTGGGAGAAGCATTTGCTGCTCATTGCTGCTTCATCCCAGAGCAGGGAGGGGAAGGAGTGGGATCCTCCCCAAACAGGAGGCAGAGCCCAATCTCCATCCGCCAGCAGGACAAGACCCATCCCTGCTGGCAGATAAAGAGCTAAAGCACAAACCAGGGCACACAGGAACACGAAGCAACAGCACAAAGAGCAAAAAAAAAATAAAAAAAATTGAGTAATTTCTTTTTAAAAATCAAGTAATTATTTTTAAAAATCAAGTAATTAAAAAAAAAAGTCAAGTAATTTTAAAAAATTAGGTTCTTAAAAAACTCAAGGAATAGCTTTTTAAAAAATCAAGTAATTATTAAAAAATTTTTAAAAAAACCACACACAATTTCTTTTAAAATATCAATTTATTATTTTAAAAAATCAAGTAAGTTCTTAAAAAAATGGGTGTGCAGAGGTGAAGGCCATTTTGGTTTGGTCCCAGCAGAGGAGATGGGATTTGCCACGTGTGTGACCGAGCTCTGCTCCCGGGGGGGATGGTGGCAGCGGTGAGGAGTGCCCGGGGTTCCCAGCCTGAATTATTCCAGATTATTTAGAATTTAACCTGGTGGCATTGAGGCCAGGGAACAGCTGGAGCCCCCAAACCCGCTGGAGAAATTCCTGTTTAAAGGAAGGGATGCTGCAAACCTCTCACAGCAGAGGCGGGAGGAGGAGGAGGAGGAGGAGGAGGAGGCAAATCCCAAAATCGAACCCCCCAAATTGTTACACCTTCGATTCACCTCGGGGCGGTTTAGCTACACAAAATCTCGGTGTTTATTGGCGCTTGTGCTCGGAGTTGTCCCTCCAGATGCGGATGGTGAGGCAGGTGGCCATGGCCAGCCAGCCCAGGTAGGGCAGCAGCAGCAGCGCCGCCACCCTGTTGATGCGGTACCAGGAGCACATCGTGCCGATGGCCAGCCCGTCCAGCAGCAGGATGTCGATCAGCGCCTGCGGCAGGGAGAGCTCGCTCAGTCCCGGCCCGCTGCCAAAATATCCCGGTACAGCCGCGGAGCCGGGCCAGGGGGGGGGCTGTCCGCGCTGGAGCCGCCACAACCCGCAGGACGCTGTCCCTGCGACATCTGAGTGTGTCACACCCCGAGCCGCTCATTAATTAATTAATTACTGACACTAACTGATGTGCTCTTCTCTGCTCGTTACCGAACCCCGCAGATTCACCCCCTGCTCCGTGGCCACTGAACAAACTCTCCAAGAGCCAAAATATCCCATTGCAGGGAGGAGCTGGGGCAGGGATGGGGGTGTTGGCACTGGAGTGACCCCAACCCCCAGGACGTTGTCCCTGGGCTCCATCTGAGTTTGTCACACCCTCAGCCGACACTAATTAATGTGCTCTTTGCTCATTATGGAATCCTGAAAACTCACACTCTGCTCGTGGCAAGTGTCCCCTTTGCTGACACACAACCTGCTCCTGGCTGTGGCCACTGAACAAACCCTCCATCAGCCCCTTTCACCCTCAGAGTGCCAAAATCCAGGTGGAANGGTACAGCCGGGGAGCCGGGCAGGGGAGGGGCTGTCCACGCTGGAACGACCCCAACCCCCAGCACGTTGTCCCTGGGCTCCGATCAGCGACATCTGAGTGTATCATCACACCACGAGCCACTAATTAATTAATTAGTGACACTAATTAATGTGCTCTTCTCTGCTCGTTACTGAACCTCCGCAGATTCACACCCTGCTCGTGGCGAGTGCCCCCTTTGCTGACACACAACCTGATCCTCCTGCCCGTGGCCACTGAACAAACTCTCCAAGAGCCAAAATATCCCATTGCAGGTGGGGAGCCGGGGCAGGGATGGGGGGTGTCCACGCTGGAGCGACCCCAACCCCCAGGACGTTGTCCCTGGGCTCCATCTGAGTTTGTCACACCCTCAGCCGACACTAATTAATGTGCTCTTTGCTCATTATGGAATCCCTGCTCGTGGTGAGTGTCCCTTTGCTGACACACAACCTTTTCCTACCTGTGGCCACTGAACAAACTCTCCAAGAGCCAAAATATCCCNCATCTGAGTTTGTCACACCCTCAGCCGACACTAATTAATGTGCTCTTTCCTCATTATGGAATCCCTGCTCATGACGAGTGTCCCCTTTCTGACACAGAACCTGCTCGTGGTGGTGGCCACTGAACAAACTCTCCAAGAGCCAAAATATCCCATTGCAGGGAGGAGCTGGGGCAGGGATGGGGGTGTTGGCACTGGAGTGACCCCAACCCCCAGGACGTTGTCCCTGGGCTCCATCTGAGTGTGTCACCCCCTGAGCTGACACTAATTAATGTGCTCTTTGCTCATTATGGAATCCTGAAAACTCACACTCTGCTCGTGGCAAGTGTCCCCTTTGCTGACACACAACCTGCTCCTGGCTGTGGCCACTGAACAAACCCTCCATCAGCCCCTTTCACCCTCAGAGTGCCAAAATCCAGGTGGAAAAGCGGATCTCCGCCTGTGTCTGTGTCCCCNAAGGCGGATCCCCGCCTGTGTCTGTGTCCCCTCAGGCCCTGGCACCTGAGGCAGAGCCAGGTGGCCCAGCCCGGGTGTGGCAGTGCCCCAGCCCCGCCCTGGCTGTCCCCGATAAACCCCCGGGAGCCGCTCACCCCCTCCAGGGATGCGACAGCGCTGTTGTCACCCAGGGTGTGACCCCACAAAGGGCTTTATCTCCCAGCCCGGACCCTTAACTGGGGGGTGCAGCCCTGGCACTGCCCAGCCCCGGCTCCCCCACCCCGGCTATCGGCGCGGGGCGAGGCTGCAGGGGGCTGATACCATTGTGCGTGTGCAGCGGGGCTCAAACTCCCTGCACGGCCCCAAAGCGCCCCAAAACCGGCAGAAAAACCCCTTTATTACCATGTTGAGGTTGCGGGCACCGAAGAACAGGGGGGGCCATGCCCAGTTGAGCACCAGCTGAGCCCCGTAGAGCCCCAGGGGCACGATGGCTTTGCTGCTGCAGCCGCCCAGGTCGTTCCACACCAGGTAGGAGGCGTAGCTGGGAGGAAGGACACGAGTTAGTGCCCGCACTCACCCTCGGGAGGGGCAGGGTCTCTCCTGCACGAGTGTTTTCCCCATCGGGGATTTGCAGGATGGTTTGCACCGCAGCAGGATCCTTTGGAATTTCTATTGTTTAAAAAATTTTAACCTTTTCTGGTTGATAACGGCATGGAAATGCTCCAGGATGAGGCACTCGCACTGCACCTGACAGATTCTGCATGGGGCTTTTTGCCAATTATATCATTAATTACAACCTTCGAGTAGGCGCAGGCTCACAAATTTTACATGCTCTGGTGTCTCTGCACTTGTAAAAAGAACAAATTTTTTCTTGGTGCAGCCCAGGCACCGAGCTGCTCTCTGGGAGCAGGGACAGGGCCAAGGAAACAGCTCTGGGGAGGGTTAGGTTGGATTTTGGGAAAGTTCTTCCCCCACAGGGTGCTGGGCACTGCCCAGGCTCCCCAGGGAATGGGCACAGCCCCAAGGCTGGCTTGGAGCATTTGCACAGCACTCCCAGGGATGCCCAGAGTGGGATTTTGGGGTGCCTGTGCAGGGCCAGGAGCTGGACTGGATGATCCCCTTCCAGCTCGGGCTATTCCATGATTCCACTCCATGACTCCATGTCCCACACCTGAGTGATTCCTGCCCCGTGCCCAGTGCCAGGGCTGGCTGTGCCCCTGCCAGCACCGTGCCAGGCTCACCCCAGGCTGTTTTGGGACACCCCAAACCCCGGGGCAGAGCCTGGCAGGGTGTGCCAGGGGCAGCAGGACGGGAGGCAGCGCTCCCAGCACTCACCCCATGCCCGTGTACAGCACGGTCCAGGCCACGGGGAACACTCTGCGGGACGGACACCACGAGGGTTTTTTCAGCTTCTCGTACCACTGCGGGATTTCCTTCCGGTTGAGGAACCAGCCAAGGAATCCTCCGACGTGGGGCAGGACGGTGAAGCCCACGGTGTAAGCCCACATCCTCCCTCAGGGGCTTGAAATCACTTTTTTCCTGCTCTAAGTTAAAAAAAATCACAGCATCAGTTTTAAAGTTTTAAAGTTTTTTTTCCCTACTTCCATCCTCTGATTCCGTGCTCCGCTTCAGTCCATGTTGCACTGCAGCCCCTAAGGCAGATGGAAAGGATTTAATGTGTTCAGCCCTCTCTGCTCCTCTCTGAAATGGGGATTATTCCTGCCTGGGACGTTTTTCCCCTTGATTTCCCAACTCTTTCACATCTCCCTGCAGTATTCCTGCGAGGTGGGAGGATGGTGAGGGCTGCCCCCATCCCTGCTCCTGCAGCTGACGGGCTCTGACCTGCCTCCTGGAGCTGCTCCCCCTCCTCTGCTGCCCTGAGGATGAAAACCCAAACTCCATTCAGGCTTCCCCATGATTTTTTCCCCGTGGATTTCTATTTTGATGTCTATTTTCAAAGAGGTCTATGACCAAAAAATCCTTGCAGCAGCTTGAAGTGCTCCAGCAACCCATAGCAGAGAGGACTCACCTGTGCAAGAGAGGAGCTGAGACACAGGGGGAGGTTCTGAATTTGTTCACGGACTTCCTTTCGTATAAAACCAAGGGAAATTTGCTTTAATAATAAAGAATGTTCCCCCACGATGCAGGGTAACACCAGGACACATCCGGAATTCAGTGTCTGTCCCGCATCTCCCCCTGCACAGCTCCGAACCTGCCACTCTTCCCTCCTCCCCGAATTCCCCTTCCCTCCGGATCCATCCAGGAATTAAACCCGATTAACATTCGTCAGGAGCGCCAGGCAGGCGCGCAGTTCTGAGCTGTCAGCACCGGCACAAAACGCACCTGGGGAGGTTTGGGATTCAGGGATGCGGGAGGAGCAGAGCGGGCACGGAGCGGTCCCCGAGCCAGGGAAATATCCCGGAGCCCGGAGCGCTGCCCAGGGAAACCGGGAACAGAGGATGGGACTGAGCTGAACAGGCTCTGCTTGGGATTTCAGTCCGCAATTAACACTCCGCTGCACGCTCAGCTAATTGTTATTGTTGTCACCACCCCACGGCGTGTTTGGGAAGGCGGCGGGAGCCGATTCCCACCTCAGCAAGGAACAATCACCCCGGACACCACCTCACCCAGCAATTCCTTCACCTGACAATTCACGGCACTCCCAAAGCACCCCTAAAACCGGGGAAACTGAGGCAAATTCCGTTCTGCTTTAAACGCGACCCAGCCCCGCTGAGTTCCCGCTCCCCACACGCACCGCAGGAACGGAATGTGGAAAAAGCGGATTTCCCCCAATTCCTGTGCGGCTGCAGAAGCGAAGGAGGGTTGAAAAACCTTCTTTTGCCGCCCCCGGGGCTGCCGGAGCCTTACCTGGGTCAGCGCCTCGCTCCGCCTGGCCGAGGGAAGGGCTGGGACATCCAGGGGATCAGCGAGCCCCGAGTGCCGCGCTTGGCACCCGCGTTTTACCCAAATAGCCCCAAACTGGGCGGTGCGGGGCGGCGGCATCAGATTAAACCCGGAGCTCCCGCTGGGGACAATCGCCCTGAGTTTGGGGTGGCGGAGTCCGGGGACAATCGCTGGGAATTCGGGATGGTGGAGCCCGGGGACAACCATTGGGAATTTGGAATGGTGGAGTCTGGGGACAATAGCCGGGAATTTGGGGTGCTGGAGCCCCGGGACAACCATTGGGAATTTGGAATGGTGGAGTCTGGGGACAATAGCCGGGAATTTGGGGTGCTGGAGCCCCGGGACAACCATTGGGAATTTGGAATGGTGGAGTCTGGGGACAATAGCCGGGAATTTGGGGTGCTGGAGCCCCGGGACAACCATTGGGAATTTGGAATGGTGGAGTCTGGGGACAATAGCCGGGAATTTGGGGTGCTGGAGCCCCGGGACAACCATTGGGAATTTGGAATGGTGGAGTCTGGGGACAATAGCCGGGAATTTGGGGTGCTGGAGCCCCGGGACAACCATTGGGAATTTGGAATGGTGGAGTCTGGGGACAATAGCCGGGAATNAAGACAAGCATTGGGAGTTTGGGGTGCTGGAGTCCTGGGGACAATCTCTGGGAATTTGAGATGGTGGGGCCCTGGGACAATCCCCAGGAATTTGGGATGACAGAGCCCTGGGACAATCCCCAGAAATTTGGGGTGCTGGGGCCCAGGGACAACCATCAGGAATTCGGGGTGCTCGAGCTTGGGGACAATCGCTGGGAATTTGGGGTGCTGGAGCCCTGG
>VXBB01011836.1:1625-16059 GCA_013399915.1 Illadopsis cleaveri
CTCTTTCTGTGAAAAACTTTTTCCTAATATCCAGATCTTAGCACTTGTGATGTCTCAAGATAGGACCACTATTATTCAGAGTCTCCCATTCATTAATTCAGCCTCTCCTCACACAAATCTGAATTCACTTTGGTACCATGGACCTAATTTAATAACTCCTAATTTTTTTTATTATTATTTTTTTTTCTCCTGCAGGTATTCCCTGTCCAATCATCATTGCCTGGGCCATTGGCAAGCTGTATTATGAAAATGAACAGTAAGTGATGTTAATATTTGTGTTTGTGTGGCTCTCTAAACAAATTAGGAAATTAATACACATCCAAACCATATTAATTTAAAATTTTATTACATGGAAGTTTTATTAAGTTAGTATAAGTTAAGATTCTTTTGCCAAAATTTATTTATATTACTTTTAAGTATTGTTTAATTTTAAAGTATCCTAAGTGTTGTTAAAATATGCTTATCTAACTTGCAAAGCTTAGGGTTTTTTTCTTTAAAAAAAGATGACTTTGACTGAAACAGCTGTAATAAAACACTAAGAAAAACTTGTTTTTAGATAAAAGAAGATAGCCCAGGTCACATATTCCTGCTTCCACTGGCTGTGCATTTCCCTCTTCCTCGCTTTGAGGAGCTGGTCCTTGCCCAGTCCCTGCCTGTCCTGCCTGATTTCTTACACCTGGGATTGGAGAGCTCTTGTTCTTGAAGAAAAATGTCCCTAAAGAGCTGCCAGGTCTGATCAGTCCCCCTGTCCCTAAGGACAAGTTCCCAGGGGGATCTTACCCACTAATTCTTCACACAGCTGGAAGTTCCTCTTCTGAAACCCAGGCTCCTGACTTTGCTCCTTGCCAGAGCTTTTGTCCATTTGTCCTGGGCACTGGGGGGATTGTGCTGCTCGCAGGAGGTCAGACCCAGCCAGCTGGACACAGGCAGCTGTCGCAATAGGACACGAAATAAAGATGCTTGACTCCAGTCAGGAGGCAGTAGAAATCAGAAGGTTTTATTTACAATTCATTCAGCCCTTTTATAACATGTTGCACTAAAAGGCCCATTATTGGTCCATAGGACTGACACCTCTTCCATTGGCTCAGTAACAGAAATAGCAAACAACACCTGTTGTTATGGGAAAGGAATATTGTTTACACAAGGTTGTTTTGGGAAAAAAAAACAAAAAAACAAACAAACCAAAACTGTTAAAAAGTTTCCCTTGATAAGAGCTAGCTCTTCTCAAGCTCAGAAAATATCAAGTCCACAGGCAGCAAACATGGACTTGCCTGCAGTTTCCAAGACTGTTTGGGACTGCCCAAAACTCAGTAAAAATGGGAAGTTCCTCTTTGTCCATCTGAGTGTCCATTGAAGTTGTTTGGAGGTTGAGCTGGGGTTCAGGTTGTGTAGCTCATCGTAGTTTGAAAGCTCAAAATAGAAAGAATGTTAAAAAAATGCTTTAACCAACTTCCTAACTTTCTAAGCTTTGTATTTAATAGAGATCATTCTCTGCACAGAGAGGCAGCTGGAATTGGTACTGTGGCAAATATCCTGTCAGGGGTTTATCAGTTCTTTAGCAAAATGTGGCAACTCTGGAAAAAAAAGTACTGTTAAATCTCAATTTAAAAAAATACACATGAATTATTAAGAATTATTGCAGTAATTTCATCGATGGACATTTGTTAAGGGGAAGAACATTAGTGAGATCTAATGAACAATAGTTATAAAACCAGTAGTGGGTTTGGTTATATCAAGAACTATCAGAGAGCCCTGAAGAATATCAACAGAAATGTGTTTTACGTATCTGAGTGTTATCACAACTGTCTTTCTAAATTGTCCTCTTCAATATTCAGAGGGTGTTTATTTATCCTTCCAGGAGTAAAAAAAGAATAAAAAGTGGTTCAACAACTTTCATTTCACACAGATGCACCAAATAATTATCAGAGTTGCACCAAATAATTGTCAGTTATTTAAGTTCCTCTTTCTGGTTTTAAAGAAATTATTTTATGGCAGGAACAATGGCTTGTGTTGGATTTAAAGTAAGAGTTCAGATGATTGGCAGAACAGTTTGCAATACCTTAGCTAAAAGCCCTAGCTGGAACAGTTAAGACTCTAAATATGAAATATTTCTAATCAATTGCAGACATTTGTAATGTTTCTGGCCAATAACTGTCTCCTCTCCTCTTTACTCACGTTATTTAATTAGAAATATTTAGATTACAATGTAACAGATTTGGTTTATAACCTAATGACACAAACACAGACCTAAAAAAGCTGTTGGGATTTTTTTTTTCTCCACTACCTACCAAAGGAACCTTGGAGCACCGAGTCCCCTGGAGAGTCCTGTTTTGCAGAGTCTGTCTTTGGCCACAACCTTGGTCTAACACTGGGCTTCAGATAATAAATTTCAGCATTTTGGTCTTCCAGCTAAGCAACATTTAAATTCCAAAGAACAATGAGCAGCCTTTGCCCTGGAACCTCATTTGTGCTCTACCAGCTCAGTTCCAAATTCTTTGCTGACTTTTTCTAGCCCACTTAGTTCTGCCACATGCCTCAATCTGCTTCATATTAGTCCCTCTGCTAGAGCAGCCAGTTTCCCAGGAACTCTTTGCTTCCCTTAGTTCTCTGAGTTTCAGGCAGTAAAAGATAATTCTCCCAAAATACATTTCAAAATCTTCTCTCAAATGTAGATCTTGCAAGTTCTGGAGAAATTTGTTTCCTGCCCTGGCATATCTTGTAATATTTTTTTCCTATGCCTTTCCAGCTACATAAAAAAAAATAAAAATTCAAAAACACAGTTTCATTCATTTAAGGCTGCCCTGGGGATCCTTCTTGGATGATAGGTTGGCTAGAGGAAGTACTTCATGCCAAGTCTTGCGCTCAGGCCCAAATTTTGCAAGATGAGTTACAAAATTATCAATTCACGCTCATTTTCAGCCAGTGCACCAGGGAATAGCAGACATCTTTCACATTTCTAAAACATTCAAAGCTCCCTCATTCATTTGGAACTTAAAGGATGTAGGAATTGAGCCAAGAAAAGGCAAATAATTGTGAGGTACTGAACTGTGCTCCTGATTCCAGCTGCGTGCCTCAACACTCCTGTCCACTCAGAGCATCTTGCAATGGGCAAGCAGGTCCTCCTGTTCTAGCAGACACATTTTGGAGAGGGCATTTGAGGGTGTGGTGTGATCACAAGGATCCCACCTGAGCCAGAGCTTTCCTAATCCCAGTTCATTTCCCCTGGGCTCCTAAGGTTGTGTCTTACAGGCCTCCTCTTTGAGGCAATCCCTTTTACATCTTGCTGCTTGTAAAAGTGGAAATGTGGCTCCGTGGCTCAGGAATTGCCCTTACCCTTGTTTCCATGGCTCCAGTGGCACTAAATTGTCTGTTTCACAAAGCAAACGTGGGGAAGGCATAACTTCTGCTGTGTAGACTTGTTATGGTGTATCCATGACAAGGAAGAAAACTCTCAAAGCCTTGAACTCCAAAATCTGCTTCCTAAGGGATCTGGAGCTCCAATGATCTAAGCTTTAAGGAATTATGCATGCAAAGCTGTCTTTGCTTGGTGGAATCCTTCATCCAGACCCCATGGCTGTATCTGTAATACTAAATTAGCTGGGCCTGGATAAATTCCTAGGGCTCGACTTCCAAACAGCATGGAATAATTCACAGAAGGTATTATTAAACCTTCTTGGCCTCCAAAAAATCAGGAGAGCTGCAGTTTGTGGACTATTGGGAATGTCCTCTGGCTCCTGCTAGCTCCAGATTTGTTCCCCAGGAATAGTTTTGGGCTTGGTTAGTTTTTGGCCTGGACCAAAACTACCCCAAGGAAAATGGAATGATGTGGGTTCAGACCTGAGCCCAGTCTCTCCTTCATTTACCAACATAAACAGAACGGATTTATTATTCTCAGTGCAGAGGATGAAGTGAGTGTCCGTGTGGGTTGCTGTGAAATCACAGGGTTCTTTTGTTGTGTAACACAGCAGGGAGAAAAACACTTGGAATCAGTGTAAGACAAGGCAATGCTCGGTCACGTGACACAGAATCACAGAATCACTGGGTTGGAACAGACCTCCAAGAGACCTCCAAGATCATCCAACCCAGATGTCCAATCTAAGAGCCCAACCCAGCCCTAACACCTCAACTAGAGCATGGCACTGAGTGCCACATCCAGTCTTTCTTTCAACACATCCAGGGATGATGACACCAACCCCTCCCTTGGCACATCCAGGCTCTCCTCTGCTCTGAGGCCACTCAGCTCACCTGTGATTTCACTTCACCTGAGTCCATTTCCCAGCCCATTTTGGGTTGTCCCAGACAGTTTGGAAGGGGCTGTTGGAGCAGGAATTTTGTTCTGTCTGCTGGCTTTGGTGGCCATGGAGTCATTAAGGTTGGAAAAGGCCTCTCTCAGATCATGGAGCCCAGCCACTCACCCAACACTGCCAGGTCCTCCACTAACCCATGTCCCCAGGTGTCACATCTACATGGTTTTTGAGCACTTCAGAGTCCCCAGTGGTCCCCAGATTCACTCAAAGCCAATGGAATGACTCCTTATCCATTCAGTGTTTTATTTAGACAGGATTTCCTTGCAGCTTGAGTCATTTGCTTTAATTAACAGCCCTTACTTTGTGGAATGTGTCTCTGGGCACTGCAATGGATCACAGGGGTTTTTTTTCTCTTGCACAGAATATTTCTTTAATCCCTTTCTCAGACATCTCCTCCATCCTTCTTACAGCAGGTTCTTGTATTTCTTGTAAATATTTGCATAGGCAATAGCCAAAACCATAGAGGGAACACAAATGTTCTGATGGGAGGGGAAAGTGGGGCTCTGTGCCAATAAGAGGTGATGTGCAGCAGAAAATTCAATTACTGGCTGATTATTTGTATATATTAAACAGTGCAGTGAGTAAAGGAACATCTCTCCGTGGTGTCCTTCATATTGCAGTCTAAAAGAAGTGAATTTACTTTTACAAATTGTTCTCTTATTTGTTTTGTTTCTTACAGGTGCTGGTTTGGAAAAGAGCCAGGGAAATACATTGACTACATCTACCAAGGGCCAGTGATTCTTGTTCTCCTGGTGAGTGTTTATGTGGGTGGGAGGACACTACCATCTCCCAGTGAGAGGAAATTTCATCTGCCATGTTCCACATCTGCTTTTATGGAAAATGAGACACAAACAAGGCCAAACATCTTCAGGGGTTCTCTGAAGTGGCCACAGTGGATAACACTGCAGGGATTGATGTGATTGGGTTTTGGTTATTTCTTTGGGTTTGGGCCATTCTTTCCTCCTCCCTCTGCAGTGCTGTTTGCCTTTGTACAAGGTTTTGAGAGGTGGGAAGGAAAAGTGTTCCAAGCCAGGGGATGCATTACAATATCTGCTCATCCACTGGGGGCTCATGAAAGCTACAGCAATTCTGTCACACACATTAATTAGAAAAACGTAATAATCACAGTCAGGAATTGCATCTTGCACAGCCATCTCCATTTTCTACATCACCATCACTGCTGTGTGTTTGTTTCTGGATTTCCTGTTGTGAAGTTTCCTTCCCAGTGCTGCCCACATTTACCAGGCTGTTTATCTGTTTACCCAACGCTCCATCTCTTGTGCCAACCGAGAGTAGGCAGAGGGGGAAGGAAGCTCATTCATAACCCATTCTGAGCCTTCAGCTGAAGCACAGTGGTGCTTTCCTAGAAAAAAGAAACCAAAACTGAGTGTGGATGGAAAGTATTAATTAGCTATTAATAAGGACAAAGCTGAAAAAAATTACTCTGCTCTTGAAGGCAGATGAATCAACAACGAATTCCCAGGGCTCAGTGGGTTCCCCTCTCTTAGGGAACCAAGATTTGCTGGAGCTGTCCCTTATGTCACTCCAGCCCCCACGGGGAAGGTGCAAATCCTCCTGAGCAGGCACCACTGGCAGCTTCCTCCAGGATAAGAAACCTTATGTCCTCACCTTGTTAGTGCCCTGTTCATGGGATTGTGTGAAAAAAGTTTCTGTGTTGCCCAGCAGCTGATCTGAGTGCGTGTCCTGAGAGCAGAAGAGTTTATTTCTGTATTCATTGTTAAGATACAGCAAAAAGGTCACCTGAAAAGAGAAAAAAACACCATAATAGGAGGATATTTTTATGTAAAAATTATTTTCTTTATATGCTAAGGAGAGAAATAGCAATGGGTGTGATGAGCAAAATATAGTTTGTGTTGCTGAGGGAGCCATCACAAAACCAGAAAGAGCCTCAGAGTGAATTGACCTCACTGATGCAGAGATTCCCTCACAAATAAATCCTATTTAGTCAACACAAGGTGGGAGATTTGTGATACTTGGAGCACTTGGGTTTCACATCATTGCCTGGAAATCTGTGACTCTGAATTTTCTATTCACTCTTTAGTCCACAGGATCTGTAAAATCATTGGGTAGCATCTCTGACAGATACAACAGAGTCATGAAAATGGCTCTTTTCTCCCCAGAACAGCACTGTAAATATTTAAAGGCCCCAAAGAGACCCAGAAGATGGAGGTATAGCTGGGGGCTGCCACTTTCTATACAGGTCATTATATCTGCCTCTAAACTGGAACAGCCTTGAGACTCCTCTAAACTGAGCTGGTGACTGAAGAGCCCAGACCTGACACTGTGAATTGAACCTTCCTACCTTGGCCTGCCTGCCCTTGAGCCCTAATTAAAGCATTAATGAGATAACAGCACTAATGAGTGCTGATAACAGCCCTAATAATCACACTAATGGGATAACAGCAGTAATTGCACTGTGGAGTGGGAAGGAGCTGATACAATTTACAGAAGTAACACAAGGGTGAGCCCTTCCTCCCTTCACCTTAGGGTTATTCCCCTCAGAGAGCACTGCTGGGGGAGCACAGCATCCCTCTGCAAACAAAATCTAAACAGCAAATCTGAAAGCTCCTGATTCCTAAAATCTGCTCCCCTGCTTTTTTGTTTTTATTTTATTTGAACTGTCAGTTCCCTTTTGGAGTGTTTCTAATTAAAACCCACAACCCCACAGTGTCTTAAAGCCGCTTGACATGCTCATTTTTTTGATCCTTATGTGAATAAAATCAAACAGTAGATAATAATTGAAGCATCACTTGCTGTTACTGCAGTCACTGACCCTTTCAAGGGTGCTGTGAAAAGTGCTGGATTAAGAGCACTGAAATTTGGCATCTGCCATGTGCTCAGGGCAGCAGAGCCAGGCACCACCGCCCTCAGATGTGATTATGTCTCTGCCTTAGCACAGATGGGACAAAGTGCTGCCTTCCTCTTCCCTCCAGTGAACAGTGAGCACCAAAAGTGGAAAACACAGGGATTTCAAAAACAGGACATCTCTCAGTCACCCCTCACAAGCTGGATTTGAAGTAATGAGGAATTGAAATGGAGCTTGCAGCTGTGTTTGGTGAGAGAAGAGACAAGACAGCGCACAGTCTGGATGGGACAAGGGGGAATGGCTTGAAGATGGGAAGTAGATTTAGATGGGATTTTAGGAAGAAATCCTTCCCTGTGAGGGTGGGACCCTCGCACAGGGTGCCCAGAGAAGCTGTGGCTGCCCAGGGATCCCTGGAAGTGTCCAAGGCCAGGTTGGACAGGGCTTGGAGCAGCCTGGGACAGGGGGAGGTGTCCCTGCCCATGGCAGGGGGTGGAACAGGATGGGCTTTAATGTCCCTTCCAACCCAAACCATTGTATGATAATTCTGTGAGACAACTATCCCAGGCTTCTGCTGGAAAAATAAAGAGACACAAATGTTACAAGAAGAAATTAGTGTTGTTTCCAAAAGAGGACTAACACTAAAAGCTGAAATTCTAAATACTCCATGAAATTCCTGTGCACCTGGGAACACTCCACCTGGAACAGTTAAAATTGGCTTCACCACGTGAGTGAAGAGCCATGGGCTCAGTGTCCAGCTCAGGTGAGCTTTGGTTACCTCTTGGACACATCCTTGTGTGTTCCAGAAGCATCATTGCGCCAAGAGTGCTGAATATTCTTAGAGGGATAAAACTTGCTTCTAAAGATGCAATTCTGTTTAAATATTATTTTTAAGGATTTTTTTTTCTATCAAAAGTTATTTCCACTGGTTTTGATTTCTCATTTTCTTACCTCTGTGCATTGAGCTGTTGCAGCACAGGATGGTGTAACATGAGGAACAGGTCATGCAGGAGCTCTAAACCTCACTGGGAAATAAAGATTGGCCTAAAAAAGGCCTTTGATCATGGCAGCAGCTCTGAAATCCATCTCTAGATGACATTAATGTGTTGTATCTCGGCTACAAAAACTTGGAATGAGGCAGTGGAGTTGTTTGATTGATTGATGGATGGATTGATTTTTCTACTTGTCTGTAGAAGGAGCTTAGAGATTGACTTGGGCTGAAAACAGGGAAACAATTTCAGAGACATTTTCAGAAAAGAATGCAACTGAATATAAATGCTGATTCTGTATATTGGGCAAGAAACCTGTGTTTTTATTGACAAAACATCTAAGGGAGAAAATTTAGGTAATCAACTTCTTTTGTTTGTTTGTTTCATTCCTGAATGGATTTTGACTTATACATATCCCACAAGAGAACTAATAATTGAGCACATTGGATGCTTTGAAATTTAATTTCTGAGGGCACTACAAAAACACACTCTATTAGGTATTTTCTCTTCAAATGAGCACATGGGAGATTTTTAATTCTGGTCTTTTTTCTCAGAGTAACATAACAAAGTTTTAATCACACACCCCTCTCTGAATCTAAAGAAGGGGCAAAGGGTTGGAAAAAGTGCCAGGGAAGTGAATTTCCTCCTGATTTTATGAAGGAAAATACATTTCTTCTGTTCAATTTTAGATGTAAAGCTGTCAAAGGATTGGTGAACCACGAAAACACAGCAGGGTCAGAGGACAAACCTCAGAGAAGGGGCACCAGAGACACTTTTACCTGAGCTGCTTTTTCCCTCAGTAACTTCTGCTGTGAACTGACCCCAGCTATGAACTGCTCTGCAATATTTCTCAGAGCTAAGACTGTATAAATTTGTAATTTTTCAAATTTGTAATTTTTCAAACAGGCAGATCAAATTTTTTCCCCAAAAAACCTTTCATTCAGCTTTAGTAGATTTTTTTTTTCCCCTCTTGTGCTTGAGAACTGAAGCTCTGGGGTTTTTTGTTTCTGATTGAAAATAATTCACTACAACCAATGACCTGCTGGAGTGAGTGGGTGTTTGGTGTGGGGGAGGACCTGGAGTTCACTTCTGCCTCTGCCTTCATCATTTATTTAATTTTGAATAAGTTAGATTGCTGCTCAAAGCTCAACTTCCCCAGCTATAAAGCCACTTCAATGATTATCCATTTTAAAATTATCTATTTAACAATTATCCTCCCTTGCTTTTAGATTCCTGGATGACAAGTAGAGGAGTTAAGGGTCCTTATTTCAGTGTGGAATTTTGCTCAGGAGAGAAAACCACAGACAGCCAAGAGCTCTACATGATGTGCTGCTCATTAGAGATGCAGCATTTTTGTGGTGGCAAGATCGCAGCTGGCCCCAGTAATCAAAGTGTGACCACACAAATGGATTTTTACATCAGCATCCTCTTTCCTGGTTTATTTTCCTTCCCAGTAATTCCAGGCACTTTTTTTTTGTTTGTTTCATTTCTTCTTCTGGGAACTGAGATGAGGTTTTCCGAGAGCCAGTGAGTGACATTCCAGCATTTCTTTTGTGAATGAAAACTCCCAGAGCTCATAACTGAGATTGTTTGTCTCCCCCGTGGTGTTACCTGCACATCAGGTGATTTCCTGTGCCAGGTTATTGCCTGATCACTCACTCCCTGGACAGCTCTTTGCAATCAGTCTTGATTTTTGCTGTTCTGAGCAGATTGATGCCTCTAAAAATCTGCCAGACTGTTCTTCAGTCCCTTTTACAGATCACTGAGATTTGTGTGAAACAGCACAGATCTGCTGGTGGCCTCTTTCCATTGAGAAATCAGAATATATCTATATCTATATCTCTATCTCTATCTCTATATCTCTATATCTGTATGTATTCCTGCCCTTTTTTCCTTGTGTTCTTATGCACAGAGCATTTCCCTTCAATCCTGCAACACCCAAACTTCTGTGGGAACCTTTGGAGTTTGGAATTTAAATTCCTTTCAGAGGATTATCCACTGGATCTCCCTTGTCCCCATAGTGACTCTTTCAGAGGACTTCACAAACCAAGTCATTCTTCCCTTCACACCTTGTTTCTCTTCTTTACAAGGAATTTGGCCAGAGCAGCTTCAGGTTATGGGAAATATCAGTATCTCAATGTAGCAACCACTGGCTGATGCTCTGGAAGGCCATGACAGGAAAAAAAATTTAGTAAACACCTGAGTTACTTCAGTTTTTCATAACCAAGGCTGTGGAAAGATAGGGTGTTTTCAAAGTTTGTCACATCAGAGAGTGGGAGTGCTTAAGCTTATAAAAAAATCATCTGATTTATTGACAAAAAGGAAGTTTTCATTAGTGACAGTTATCCTTCCACTATCCCAGGTTGCTCCAAGCCCTGTCCAACCTGGCCTTGGACACTTCCAGGGATCCAGGGGCAGCCACAGCTTCTCTGGGCACCCTGTGCCAGGGCTTCATCATCCTCACAGGGAAGAATTTCCTCCTAATATCCAATCTAAACCAACTCTATTTCAATTTGAAGCCCTTCCCCCTTGTCCTGTCACTGTCTTCACTCCTTTTGATGTGTCATGCTCCGTTTGAAACACCACAGTCCACATTGCTGAACTTCTTCTGATCTTCTAAAGAAATCAAAGTTTTCTCACTCGCTATTTTATGTATAGAAGTATCTCACCTGTGTATGTAGCTGTATGCATTTCATTTGTGGGGGGTTTTTTGCTGAAGAGCGTTCCCTAGTCCTGTGTAAGCATCCTCCTTGCTGATATAATTACTTCTCTGAACATTTTCTTAGTTTCTACTGACTCTCTTCACAGTTCCGTTTCCACATCTGCATTGTTCTGTTCGGAGACTGAGATTTTATTATTATTATTGATATATTTTTTTATTTCCCTTTCTCCTTCCTATCTGAATGGCTTATGTTTTTTCTCAAACACTGATCAAATTAGTTTTCCTATTGATTTTTTGAAATTTCTCTTCTCTAAACATGATCAGTTCCTCCACTGCTGCAGGTTTGCAGTTCATGACCTGCTGACATCCCCGAGTTCTTCTTGCAAGACTTTAATCATAATTTCTGCTGGTTTGCATGCAGGTTGTTCTAGCTGCACAGAGCACAGAGATAATGTGCTGCTTGGATTACAGTCCATCCAGAATTTATCTCCAATTTTGCCACCATTGCTTTTACTGACTTTCTGCTGTTTATACTTTGTAGTTGTGAAGTCAGTAAGTGCCCAGCATGGTGTCCAATATCGCGTCCACTCTACAAATTTTCTGAAATTTCTACTTCTGTTTGTGAAACTTTCATTCTTCTTAATCACATCTTGTTACTCCTGATTGTACATAGAAGTGTTTTCCAGCCCTTTGCCCAAAGGATTCATTGTGCTGTCTGTGACCTTTGAAAAGGAAACTTCTGTGATAAAAAGCCCTGTCTGAGGATCAAGTCAGGCCAGCATGGTAGAACAATTAAAACAAAGCATTAATTAACTGGCACAGCGAGGTCAGGATGGCAGCATCCAGAGCTCCCACTCAAAGGATTGCTCTGATCCCAATTTGGGTTGCTTAACCCTGAGGTGATTTTACAACACTGCATAAAAACATGAAGTCTAAATCGAATAATTTTTACAGTTCCTGGGAGTGAAGAGGAACAAACATTCTTGGAAGCACAGGAGCACAAGCTTTCTGTGAAGCATGAAATACAAAGCCCGGCAGAAAATGAGCAAAATAAGAGCCAGTTGTTCATTAAATTCTCAAAAGAAAGAGCAAAGCTTAATGACCTCCCTTTGAAACTCCTGAGCTTGGATAAAACTGCAAAGAAGCCCTCAGAGTGCCTCTTGTGCACTTTGGCTATTTCATCTCGAGAAGGGAGATAAATTTCCTCTCAAGTGGAGTTTGGTTTTTATGAGAGAAAAAATTTTCCCACCAAGATCATTTGCTGAAAAGTTTCTTTTGGTTCAGAAGAGTTTCTGGGCTCGTGTGTTCAGGCTCTAATACAGCAGTGCCAAAACAGATGGCGCAAATACTTTCTGGAGCACTAGCTTGTAACTCCATTTTGGGGGTCTGAATTTTCATTCCAACTTAGAAATGGAAAGACTAAACTTCTGGCAAGAAACTAAAACAACTTCTTTCCCATCTATAGGTGGAGAGGGTCTTATTCCAAGAATATTGATATTCTTAGCAGGGCATAAATAAAGGAGAAGAAGAAATAAGCCCTTTTATTCTGTCCTCAAGATTTTGCCTTTGGATTCATTTCATCTACCAGTAAATGTCAAGGTAAAAATCCTTAGTTATGTTTTCCATTAGGAAGCAGAAATCATGGATAAACAGAAATGAATGGAAATAGAAAATAAGCCTAAAGAGAAATAAAAAGGATGCACTGCCTGTCATCATTACCTCTCTTAAGTGACCTTTGGTGAGTCTCCATTTATGGAACTGATGTGTGGGTTTTGTTAGAGCTGCCCAGCTCCGAGGAATTAATCTGTTGACACAGAGCTTCAATAATAATGAAAAAGTCCTTGACAAATAATTGTGTACTTTGGTCAATACAGCACTTAGGCTCTTCTCTAGGAAAACTCACTTTGCAGTGGAGTGAGATCCTCCTTCCTCTGTGATCTATCTGAGGAACAAACACCAGAGGTTTCGCCTTCTCTGCCTGTAAATCAGGCTNTCCCCTGAAACACTGTGATCTACCTGAGGAACAAACACCAGAAGTTTCACCTTCTCTGCCTGTAAATCAGGCTCAGTCTGGGGGCCACTAGAACTGTATGGATTCTCTCCAGCTGAGCAAACAGCTCCATTTTCATCTCCAAGCCTTCAGCTCTTGCAGGCTGTGTGCAGCAGCCTGTTCCCTGCCTGATTCCCAGATCGTGTCCTCTCTCCTGAGCAAACTCCCCCCATCATCCCCACGAGCTGTGGTCTCAACAAGGACAAACACAATTAAAACCCCATCTGATTATGCACTGAAAATTGGTCTTCAAATCAGACCTCTCTGAGTGCTGCCAAAAGACTCTACTGAGCCAAGTGTCTTTCTGAAATGGAGTGTTTTGTTTTGTTTTTTTTTAAAGAGTTCATTAAAACTAAACACACTGAAACGTGCTTCTAGAAGGCAAAACCAAAAATAAGTATTTTGCTGTGACCACATTTTCATCTTTTCCCTTGGATTTTTTGCTTGCTAAGATCTGCATTGTAGGGGTGACTAAGTCTTAAAGATCTCTCAGAGAAACCTTAATACAGAATCACAGAATTTCTAGGTTGGAAGAGACCTTCAAGATCATCGAGTCCAACCCATGCTCCAACACCTCAACTAGATTACGGCCCCAAGTGCCACATCCAGTCTTTTTTTAAACACATTCAGGGATGGTGACTCCACCAGCTCCCTGGGCGAACCATTCCAGTACTTTACCACTCGTTCTGTGAAAAACTTTTTCCTAATATCCAGCCTATATTTCCCTTGATGCAGCTTGAGACTGTGTCCTCTTGTTCTGTCCGTTGCTGCCTGGAGAAAGAGACCAACACCCACCTGAGCACAGCCACCCTTCAGGGAGTTATAGAGACAAAATGTTGGTGCCTCAAAACATTTTTAAGCTTCCACAGACTGTAATGTCACAGAGCCTCTGTTGACACAGCCCCATTCACTTCACTGAAGCTCACGTGGGATATCCTGGGCAACCTGAAGATCACTGGAAGATTTGTGTGGGCGACTGGTTCAAGTCCAAGCCCCATTAGTCCAAAACCACTCATTTAAAATATGGCAAATGAACCACTGTTGAAAAGTTTCCATTTCTTTCCAGTTGATACAAATAGATCTTGGGATAACCAACTGCTTAATCTGATAAGAAATGATGCCAGCCCAGCTCAGTTCCTTATGCTCTTGCTCTTCTTATCCTCACTCTGGGATGAAATTGATTTATAGCCGAGGCCAAGTCACTTGGCTTTTCTCTCTTAGGTACTAAATCTGGGAGGGGGAAGAATCAGTTACTCCTTTTCCTGGAGAAACTGGGGGATGAAGCCAGCAGCAGGAGCTGTGTGTGTAGGGCTGTCCTCATGTCCTGTCCTGCTGCAGCAGCAACTGGGCAGAGAAACTCATGAGAAAGTGGAAAACCAAGCCTTGAAGGAGCTTCACACATTCTAAAGGAGATTCTAAAGCCAGAAGGAGCTGTGAATTATTTTTCTAACCTCCCTTTATGCACTAAAAAGGCCAGAGGATTCTCCTGGCTTGATGGTCCTCTGCATCCAAGCCATCACCTCCTGGGCATGGACATTAGACCCATTTTTCCAGTATCTTCCCTGCAGCTCTTTCCACCTGTCACATTCACCAGCCTTAAAA
>VXBB01011836.1:21083-50831 GCA_013399915.1 Illadopsis cleaveri
AAGTTATGTAATGTGGTGATTTTTAAGGGATGTCAGGATTTTTTTTTTTTAACTATTTTCTCTGATTCAGAAAAAAAAAAAAAAGACATGATGAGTATAAGTTTAGAACCAGCTGGTTAAAAAGAAAGTTGAAGCAAACACTCCCATAGGAAGACAACAAAACATTAACCAGCTGCATTCAGAGAAATTCCTCATATTTTGCCTTCAAAGATTCATGCTTCAAGGGATGGATCACTGAAAAAAACTGGTGGTGGAACTCAGGAATTTAACTGGGAGGAAAGGGACAGTGTTTCAGACACACTTGGGCTGTGTTGCCCAGCCTGCTCTGGTGCATTCCCTGAGCCATCAGTCCCATCTCCTCCCTCCCCTGAATTTAACTGGAGTTCTGGCAGGATGGAGATGTGGAATNCAAGTGTGTCACATGGAGTGGAAAACCCTCCCAGGTGTGGACTGGAGGGATTCATCTCCCCTAACTCAGCACTTTTTTCAGTTCCTCACATGAAATCAATAGAGAGAGAGAAGATGAGGGATCCCCCTCCCGAGGTGCCCCTCTGTTCCCAGAGCACACACTGGGCTGAAACTTGGACTCAGTGTTGCTAAACCAAAGGGAAGCAGCTTCTACCTGTTAGACTTGCTGTTCTGTGCGGGTTTAAGAGTCTCCAGACAAGTTTATGTGATAGTCTGTGCAGCCAACAGCCCAATTTTTAATTAATACCAGAAGTTATGTAATGTGGTGATTTTTAAGGGATGTCAGGATTTTTTTTTTTAACTATTTTCTCTGATTCAGAAAAAAAAAAAAAAAGACACGATGAGTATAAGTTTAGAACCAGCTGGTTAAAAAGAAAGTTGAAGCAAACACTCCCATAGGAAGACAACAAAACATTAACCAGCTGCATTCAGAGAAATTCCTCATATTTTGCCTTCAAAGATTCATGCTTCAAGGGATGGATCACTGAAAAAAACTGGTGGTGGAACTCAGGAATTTAACTGGGAGGAAAGGGACAGTGTTTCAGACACACTTGGGCTGTGTTGCCCAGCCTGCTCTGGTGCATTCCCTGAGCCATCAGTCCCATCTCCTCCCTCCCCTGAATTTAACTGGAGTTCTGGCAGGATGGAGATGTGGAATTGCCCCAGTTCTGTGAATCTGCTACAAACTCAAAAGCAACTGAAGATCCTGGAGGATCTTTAGCCACTCCTTTCTGCCCAGGTGTGTCCTGCAGCTTTACCTCTTGAACTAGGGTGGGAATTTGTTTGACATTGTTTTTTTACCTCCTGTGTGCAGGAACAAGTGTTCTAGAGCCCAGAATATCAATACAAACATACAGCCAAATCCAGGGTTGGGTTACTGTTTTTGCTGATTGCATCCCACCAGAAATCACAGCTGAAGATCCAAAATAAAAAATGTCCCTTTTAACCTGTGAAGGAAGGGACCTTAGCCTTTACCTGTGAAATAATTCCACACTTCTCATTCCCTAAAATTGATTATTTTTTTTTTACCTGCTCTTGCTCAATGTCTCAGAAAAATGCTGCATTGTTCATTAGTTCTGTGAAGGTGTGTGTGAAAAAGAAAGCACAGGGAGACTGTCCTTAATGGTGGTAGTAATTACAGGCCTAAAAACAAAATAGGCAGAATTCCACTCAGAGGAATTCCCATCTTTGCAGTCATTACAGGAGTTTAGTCACAGCAGATTCCACAGAGCCTTTGAGCTCAGGTGAATTTGAGCAATCTGATGATGCACTTGCCCTCATGAGACCATCTAAAGCCATTTAACACCCCCTGTGAGAGCCTAAGGATGTCCCCCCCAGAGCTGCCAGCAGTGGGACAGCTCCTCTGAGGGGTCTCAGAGATTGGATGCTGCAGAGATATGTTAGCCCAGCTGCAGGGACCATGCTCTCTATCAAAGGAAATGTTAAAATGTTTACCTAATAACTGACTGCTTTCTCTTCTTCCCAGGGCTTCTTTGTGTCAGTATTTTACTGCTTCTTGAATGGTGAGGTAAGTAATTCACCCTTGGGAGGTGGAATTTGTTTGAGTGCCTGATTACAGAGACCTGAGATGTTTTTACTGGGGGTCACAGTCCCATCATTCTTTTGTAGAAGGCTCTTAATGTGCACCTGAATTTCCCAAACTTTGTCCTCAAAAGTTTATCAATTTCAGGCTATTACCTGTGAGATCAGGGCAGAGGGAAAGAAGTTTTGTCAGATTATAAAATTTCTGTTCTTCATCTTAAGACTTCTTTAAAGTTTGTGATTAATTAAAAATATGATTTCTGGGCATAGCTAATTACATCTGAGCTGGGCTCTTGTTAAGGATCTGCTGCAGGTGACCCATTTCTGTAGTGCCATGCTGAGCTGAGTGAGTTTGTCCATGTGGGTCACTGTCTCTGAGTGATCAGTGCCTGTTGCATTCAGAAAAGAGGGTTGAAAACAGATTAAATCAGAATTAATATGAGGTACTACTACTCAAGCAAGAAATGCTTCACTAATATCCCTCAGTGTTTGATTTCCACTCCAAAGTGTGAGAGATTTAAATCTTTCCCCTGCTTACATTGCCAGTGTCTCATTGACCTCCATTAAAGTGTGTCCTCTTTGTCCAGCTAAAATTTTAATCTCTGCAGTAATTAACTCCATATTTCATTATTCCTGCTCTATTGGTATAAACTTTGTTTGTGCTGCTTCTTAATTTCATTGTGGGCTATGAGAAAGAACGGGCATGGCTTCAAAGCAGCAGTGTCTTATTTTAAATATTGTATTTTATTTTTAATATTTTATTTTAATTTTATTGTATTTCTTTTGTTTTATTTTACATTAGTAACTTTCCCTCTTCCTCATTAATTCTGAGGTGATGTTAACAAGAAGCAGCTCAGTTTTCTCACGTTAAGCACATGCCTGTGCTTATATATCCTTTTTATATATCCTGGCAGGAAAGTTCTCAGTTCTCTCTCCAACTTTCCTTCCATAAATTGTCACCATTCCATTTGCCTCTTAAAAAATAGGGAGTTTAAATCTTCCTCCAACATACAGGTGCCTGTAAAACTATATTTACCTTGGGCTGTGTCAGGGGAGGTTTGGGTTGGAGCTCAGGGAAAGGTTCTTCCCCCAGAGGGTGCTGGGCAATGCCCAGGCTCCCCAGGGAATGGGAACATTCCCAAGGCTGCCAGAGCTCCAGGAGTATTTGGACAGCACTCCCAGGGATGCACAGGGTGGGATTGTTGGGGTGTCTGTGCAGGAGTTGGACTGGATGATTCTTGTGGATCTCTTCCAATTTGGGATATTCCATGATTCTATTTGTCACATTCATCAGGTCTGCACTGTTAAAGCAGAAGGAGAATCTTCCTGTAGACAGCAGGCTTTTTAAATGTCTGTTTTGCTTTTTTTATTATCACTGGTGTCCCAGTGACCATCAGGGGCTGGAGCCCAGGCCAGGTGATCTCAGAGCCAGTCAGGACTTTCTGTCACCCCTCTTCCTTTTTGTGGCACTCAGACTTGGAGCTGCTGGCTGTTCACAGCAGGTTCTCACTCTTTTGGCTGTTCTGGCATTCTTTCAGCTCTTTTTACTGGGAGAAATATCCAAATATCCCCTTCCCTACAGCAGTCTGAAGCTGTCTGTCCAAAGCCATGAGCCAACTTCCCATCTCCTGTAGCTTTGATGAGTTCAGACATAATCGAGCCTGTCAAAGGAGGATTTTTCACCTCATGCACTTCTAGGCCTTGATAACAATCCACTGGGAAATCTGGAATGATCCCAGAAGTGATTTTCCAGCTGTATCACACTGCTGTCACTGTGGGAACAGGCATTTCTGAGGGAGTCACTCCAAGGTTGAGGCACCCAGCTTGGGAGGTTGATTCATTTCCCTAAGCTCAGATATCTGGTGCTGCTGGGGAGGCTGCAGAGGATCTGAGGCATCTCTGTGGCTCTCACCAGCTGATAGAGGATCTGGAGAAGATTCACATCTGACTGGGAAGTGGGAAAACCAGGTGGGATTCAATGGGGCTTCTCAAATGGCTCCATGTCAGTAATTTAAGCCAGTCAATACAACCTTTTTTGCTTTTTAATCTTTTCCTCAGCTTAGTCTACAAGAGGCACCTCCATCTGCTCACCTGAGCAGCTCTAGTCTTTGCTGGCAGTCTGGGCTGGCTCTCCACTGCGTGCCCAAACACCCTGCTGGCATGTGGGCACCCATAAAAGCTGAATTTGGGAGGGAAATGCTTCCCTGAAGCATTTTTTGACATCTAATGTGCAACTTCCACTTGACTGACTAAACTGTAGCAACTCTCTGACTGCTTCTTTGAGGTACAACATAAGTCCAAACCTCTCAAATATTACAATATTGTCTATTTCAAAACTATGAAAAAAACTTTGGGCTCATCTTAATGTACTGTGAGAATGTTTTTCTGGAATATCATAAAGGTTTTAAAGGATAAAATTGCCTGGTCTGTTCTAGCCTCACCTTTGCACAGCAGTGAAGAAAGCAGCAAACTCAGTGAATATTCAGAGCTTTCTGAGTGTGCAATCACACTGTCCAGAGCACAAATTTCCATCTTACAGTACACTACTTTAAAAGCTGAGCTGCTCCCTGCCAGGCATTCCTAACAGGAGTGGTGATAAAGGCAATGCCACTCAATCCCCATGAGGTACCAGATTTTGCTCAAAAAGGGGAAAATAACCTGTGAGGAGTAGCCTGTAAGTTTCATAGATATCACTGAAGCCTTGTTATTATCTCCTCAGTGAGCCTGATGCTCCTGTCTCTGTGGTAGATGGGCTGATAAGTTACTGTCTCAGAAGGTTTTAAATACTTCAGGTTTTCCAGTTAGAGCAGAGCTGGTTTTTTTTAAATGCATGTAATGGTTTTTATCAGGTTTCTCATCCCCCACAGTGCCAGGCTTGCTCTAAATGATGACACAAGCAAAAAGCCTGGAAAATCCATCAATTTAAGCTTTAGTAATGCAGTGATCTCAACTGCATCTCTTCCACCCCACATTTGATACACATCCCGCTGGGTATTTACAAACTGCCAGTAACTTTTGAGCAGAGCTCAAAAATTATGGATTGCCCTCAAAAAACCCCGAAAATATCCTTCATGAAATGTTCAATGAGTGCTTCATGTCCAAGAGACTTGTCCCTTCACAATTTATGTGTTTCTTTTTGCTGTGGGACTAAAAGCTGCCATTCAGTGGAAGACAGAGGAAACACCACTGTGGGTTCCTCAGGTGTGAAAGAATGGCTGTAGGAATGTTCTACTCCCTAGGTAACCACATTAAAAACCCTGATTTGGGTTTTTTTCCTGAGGCTCAGTGTGTGATTTCACTGAGTTTTCTCATCAGGAAGTATTTTTGAGGAAGAAGGAGAATAATAGGAAATAAAGGAGCAGAGGTGATGATGTTTTCAGCAGCCACTGAGGGACCCACACAAAATTCCTTCCCTCTCAGGGCTGGAATTGGATGCAGCCTTTGCACAGTTCTGCTGGATTTTAATGTTCTCAGAATAAGGAGAGGCTACAATTAACCCCAGCCCTTTATGAGGAAAGGAAATTGTGCAATGAATTTACTGCCTTTTTTTTAAAAATGCACATAGAGATTTTGCAGAGAGATTTAGTAAATGTTGAGACTATTTCTCAATCTGATGTGCAAATCACATGGTTTGGGTACGGGGGAAGCATTAATAGCAGTTACTGGAATCTGAGCAAATGGCAGAAATAATTAATTAAGGCTGCATGTGGATAGAGTCACAGGAAGTGGAACCATGTGTCCTGACAAACCTGTGTGAACTGAAAATAAAGAGGAAAATTCTGCTGGCTCTGGTAGCTTTATGCTGTACCCCTCAGCCCAGTTCCCACAATATCTGAGCATGGCAGTCTGTGTAGCTTCAAAACCTCTCTACAACTAAAACTGAGTTTAAATACCAAAATCAACATCTTAAAAACACTCAGGATGTGAGTTCCAAGAAGAGTTTGCTTACAAAGCTGGCTGGCAAGGCTTGGACTCGATGATCCTTATGGATCCCTTCCAAGCTGAGATATTTTGGGATTCTGGGATTCTCTTCTATGGAGTTTCTGTCCCTTTGAGTTCTGTCTGTGAAGTTTGGAAAATGAAACAGCTGAGAGTTTTTTTTCCTCTGTAACTTCCATTGATTTAAACAAACATACCTTGAGATCTCACCAAAAGTGGCACCTTGGTAATACCTGATACCACCAAAAAGTGTCCTGATTTTCAGTGATTTGGTCTCACAAATGTGGCATCACTGAAGGGGAAAAGTGAAGCCATTAAATTGCAGTCCATGCAAAGAATTTTAATGGGGATGAGTTTATTTCCTCCGTTTTTGAGTGGACATTTGCCCTGGGTATGCAGTCACCTCCCTTGCCCTCATTTCCACAGAACACAGTGTTCCACACAGCTCCTGGACTGGCTTTGTTGGCTGCAGTGAGAGAGGGTGTGTCAGGCCCCTCAGCTGGAGATAAACAAATCAGTAAATCAAAGAACCAATCTAAGATCATCAAGTTCAACCAGCCACCCACTGCCAAGCCCTCCTCTAAACCATGCTCCCAGCTACAGTTCTTGAACACTTCCAGGGATGGGGATTCCACCACTTTGTCAGCCCCTTTCAATGCCTGACCACCCTTTCAGTGAAGAAATTGTTCCAAATATCCAATTTAAACCTCCCCTGCTGCAATTTGAGGCCATTTCCTCTTGTCCTATCGCTTCTGACATGAGAGCAGAGCCCAGTCCTCCTCTGGCTGTCCCCTCCTGTCAGGGAGTTGTGCAGAGCCACAAGGTCCCCCCTGAGCCTCCTTTTCTCCAGGCTGAGCCCCTGTAGCAATAGGACACAAAATAAAGATGCTTGACTCTAGTCAGAAGGCAGTAGAAATCAGCAACTTTTATTTACAATTCATTCAGCCCTTTTATAACATGCTGCACCAAAAGGCCCATTATTGGTCCATAGGACTGACACCTCTTCTATTGGCTCAGTAACAGAAATAGCAAACAACACCTGTTGTTATGGGAAAGGAATATTGTTTACACAAGGTTGTTTTGGGAAAAGAAAAAACTGTTGAAAAGTTTCTGTTGGGAAGAGCTCAGCAATTCTCAGGCTCAGAAAATATCAAGTCCATAAGTCCCCACAGTTCCTTCAGCTGCTCCTTATCAGATTTCTGCTCCAGACTCTTCCCCAGCTCTGTTCCCTTCCCTCTTTCCAAGCCAACACTTTACACACAAATTATTGCAGTGAATCCACGGAGGAGAAGCAGTTCAGATTAAAAGTTTACAGCTTTTTATGTTTTATTGCTTCTGAAAAGTTCTGAAGCTGTTTTGAATAAATTGTGTGTGCCACGGATGGACACAAGGGGCCGTTGGCACTTGACTCATTAATTTGTTTTGAGACTTTATGGAAAATGACTTATCTTTTTTTTGGACATAGAGAAACACTAGAGGGCTAAAATATGCAAATTTCATTTAATTCAAGTGGAAAAGAGCATCTCTGGACTTCCAAGAAAATTGACAATGAGAGGTTTCTGAGAATTTGAGATGTTATGAAAACTGGCATAATGAAAAATCTGTATGCATTTATGTTGAATGCCACTTCAGAAGAGTGAACGCAGCTTGTGAACTTCTTTTTCAGCAACTGCAAAAAACAAGATGCTCCTCCAAATTTTTTCAGTCAACTTACGAATCACAAGACTGAATTTAATTTCAGACAACATTGTATTAAAAAAAAAAGGGGGGGGTTGGGATGGAGCTTTTTGGACCAAGGATAGATAGACTTTACAAGAGTATGTAGTGACAGGACAAGGGGGAATAACTTCAAACTGAAAGAGTGCAGGTTTAGATGGGATATTGGGAAGAAAATATCCTTTGTGAGGGTGGGGAGGCCCTGGCACAGGGTGCCCAGAGAAGCTGTGGCTGCCCCTGGATCCCTGGGAGTGTCCAAGGCCAGGTTGGACAGGGCTTGGAGCAACCTGGGATAGTGGAAGGTGTCCCTGCCCATGGCAGGGGTGGGATTGGATGAGATTTAATCCAAGCCTTGGTGACTTCCAAGCCATGCAATGATTCTGTGATTCCATCAGTGGCTTGAGACTGTGCTGGAGGAATGCATTCCCACACAACTCCTGCTGGAGAGTTTTCACTGCAGGTCAGTTTTTCCTTTCAGTTCTTTAGTGTGCATCTTCTGCTTGGGGGAAGATGGGTACAGCACTCCCAGCATTTCTCTTCTACCTTTGACTGATTCCAGATAAAGCTTCTTTAGAGGAAGATGGATCTTCTATCCAGTTCCCTTCCTGGTGTCGTGTCTACCTTTTAGCCAGACCTTCTTCACAGTGATGGTTTTCTCCTGAGACAAACTAAATATTTCAGAGAGAGGCAAAGAGTGCTTTTATAGTGTTTCATATTCCAAATAGGGCTGGCTCCACTCCTGCTACCTCAGTAATGATGATGGAAACAAGAGGATAATGGAGGAATAAGAATCCCTGTCTCCAGGGATCACTTATCCTCGTTACTAGGTGCTTCATGCAATTTCCAGTTACCACCAGATCCCTCAGAAAGTTCTGTGATCCTTGGAAACCTTACCAGCTGTGATGGGAGATCCCAACACAGCCATCCCAGAGCTGGGAATGGAAGTGACAGTGTTTGAGAGCAACCCACATCTGTAAAGGGATGGTGCTTGATGCTCAGGGAGGAGCAAGCTCCAGTCTGAAACTGAATGAAGGGAACAAAGCAAATCCTGATTAAACAGGGAAGAAAAAATATAATAGTGAGGATCTTTAAGCACTGGAAGAAAAGCTCAAAGGTGTTTTGAGATCTCTGTCTTTGTGTTCAAAATGACTTGATAAGACCCTGACAATCTCAAAACTGGATAAAACCACTGTGCTGAATGTGCTCTGATCATGGCATGGGACCAGAGGCCTTCTGATGTCCCTTCCAACACTGATTTTTCTATAATTAATGAGTTCTGTGTCCATAATGAAGTGCCTGTCCTTCATTTCTATCCATATCCTGGATGGCGACATAACCAGCCAGACTTGAGTCTGAAAACATCCTTTTAGAGCCTGANTTTCTTTTTTTTTTTTTTTCTGTTGACCCTTTAGCCAAGCACCATCTGTCTCTCAAAATCTATTAAGTTCAAAGTGGCTTCCTTTGATCTGACCATCTTGGGAAGGCTGTTCATTAGAACTGCCAGCTCTGAGTCACCCCTGGAATGGTCACTCAGCATCCCCCTGCCCATCAGCACAGGCAGGGTCCGCATTATTCATCCCGAGCCCAGAGGACACGTATTAAACATTCCTTAAAATCTCTGAAAAATATGAATGTGGAGGTGGACTAGAGGGCTAAAGTTCAGTTCCATCTGCTCTGAGAGTCCTTCCTCATGCCATTTTCCTGCTCATTACACCACTGCTGATGTGAGGGTGACTCCAGAGCACCCCACAACAAAACCACAGGAATTTGAGGTGGGCTGGGTGCACCCGTGGCCTCCTTCTGCTCTGGGTAGTTCTGGTCCTTTGTGGCCCAGAAGAAAAGACCAGCATTTGTTTCCACACAAAAATGTGTGGCAGATCTAATCAGACTAATTCTAATCAGAATTGTTGCAGCTTCTTGAACTGTTATTTATAATAACAAAATTGCACTGCTGTGGTCTTAGAAATAAACCTTGACATCCCAGGCTGGCAGGTGCTGTGAAAATACCCCCAGATTGTGAAGAATTGCTGCCAAAGACTCAAGAAAAACAGGAAAAAAAGGAGGATTGCAGACCAATTAAGCAGGATAATTTTTTCAGGCAGAAAAACAACCCCATAACAATGTTAGATGAATAGTGGTGTGATGTAGGGTACCTGTTGAAACAAAAACCAACATTCTACCCAAGCTTTGTTTTTGTTTCCTTTGAGCCTTGTAGGTTGTTTTGACTACATCCCTTCCTGACCTCGGGAGGATTAACTGCTGATAATGGCATCTTTCTGGGGGTGTTCAGTTTGGTGTTTTGTGTGATGGTAACATGAGCATCCTTGGCCTGAGGGCTTGGGTCTGTGGGAGCCCTGCAAAGCCACACCAGCAGGGTAGGACACAGGTGCAGTGCTCAGTGCTGTAGTTTATTTATAAAAAACATGGATGAAGACACTCCTGTCTCTCTGGGAGTATTAGAACTCCTCTCCTGGAGATCCACAGGTCTGTCAGCCAGGGGTCTCTGTACTTAGGCCACTCTGTGTCTTTGCTTCAAATCATTCTGTGCTTAATCCTTCCAAGGATCTGGAGAGGTGTGACCAACCGCTGCTTCACAGCATTTACCACTAAATACAGCATTTGCCATCCCTGAGGGACACCCTGAACCTTTGGAAAACTTCTAAAGTACCATTTAAGGCATCACCTTACATTTATTTAAGTTCTGTTAAGTAATGGATGGGATTTCCCCCCCAAATCTTAAACACTTTATACATGCACATAACCAGCTGAGCTTATCACCTTCAGCTTCATTTATTGGCAGTGATTCACACAAATGAGGGTGGATTTCAACTGAACTGGTTTAGTTGTCTCTTTTTGATGAGGTGTTGCCAATACCTTAGGCCTTACTAAGTCTCTGCTGGATGCAGGGAGAGGCCAGGACTTCAAAAATCTCATGGAAGTGAATTTCACTGCAGAGGCAAGCGCAGTGAGACCAGTGCCTTGGAATTCAAAGATCCATTTTGCTGATCTGGACATTGCTTGGAAGTTCCTCTTGTTCATCTGTAGCTTACAAAAAGATCGATTCAATCTGCATCAACCTTCCACAGTTTGCACCGCTGTTCAAAGATGTTTGAAGTCCAGAGTTACTCTCCAGTCGCCTCCAACTGCAGCACAAGGATCTGAAACACGGCACAGAAGTTGCTTAAATGTAGGTGGAAGTTGTTGAATTCACCACTGCAACCTGTTTTCAGAGGGAAAAAAAATCAGTCTGTTTTAAAGGCCACCGAGATCTATGTAAATCTCACTCATTTAATTAATTTGCCTTCTTATCAGGATTTCTGGGAATAAAAGGTGGCATTTGAGCAAAGCAAGAACTTAATCAGTCACAGACTACTGAACACCATGAATATACAGATTGAATATTAGGATGAAATTCTTCCCTGTGAGGGTGATGAGGGTGGCACAGGGTGCCCAGAGAAGCTGTGGCTGCCCCTGGATCCCTGGAAGTGCCCCAGGCCAGGCTGGATGGGGCTTGGAACAACCTGGGATAGTGGAAGGTGTCCCTGCCTGTGTCAGGAGAGTGGAATGAGATGATTTTTAAGGTCCCTTTCCAACCCAAACCATTCTGGTATTCCGTGATTATTCTACAGACAGAGGACCTGCTGTCTGTCTGGCCCTCAGTTGTCAACACTTCAGGTGAGATATGTCCCCTGGGGACAGAGGATGGTGGCATCCCAATTGTCTTAATTCCAGCTTCCATTACCATGGCAGCTCATTTATTCCTGCTCTTCTTACCAGACACCTACATAACTATTCTATTGTAGCATTTTTATGTCAAAAAGCCCCAGGTGAATGGTCCCCTTTGTTCTGTGTAAGTGGATCAAAACTTCTTCCTGTCTGCTAATGACACACAACATTTCTTCCAAAATCTGTTTTTTAATGTTGCTCAGGGCTCTTTTCTCAGCTGGTTTCTTGTTGATAGCTGCAGGAAATTAGCCAGTGTCTAGCAGAGGTAAGAGGAGTACAAAGTTGATGTTTATCTTGTCAACAGAAAACCTTCTCTAAATGTTTTCATCCTTCTCTCCATCACTTTCATTCTCTTTGTTATTCTGCTGTGGAGGAGGGGGAACAGAGGTTTCTAACAATTTTTTTTATTTAATATGATCTAAAAGTTTGACAAGTCCCCTGGTTAGGTGATACAGTCAGAAGAGAAAATCTGTCACCACTGATTTTGTTTCATCCCATTATCCAAAACCTTTTCCTTGACTGTTCCGAAGCAGTGCCCACACTCTGTAGGCACAAAGAATGTTGGCAAACCTGATTTGACCACATGCTCAGAAACTGTGATTATTCACTGTACACAAAGCAGAAAGAGCTGCAAAGGGTAATTCTCAAAGAGGACCTATTTGCAAAAAAAAAGACAGACCCAGGGTCAACACAGGCACCCAGCTCTGTGCTCAGAGCAGGGATAATTCTGGTCCTCTCAAGCACCTCAAGTTCCACAGACATGAGGCTGATAATTTGTGTTCCCAAGACTCCTTGTGGAGCTCTAACCACAGCCTGGAGCATCTTTGGGCTGTTACAGGCCAGTGCTGACAATTTCAGGTCATAAATGTGCTAATGCTGACCCTGGGGCACGCTCCTGACTCTAGGAATGCTTAATGAATAAATAGAGGAGGCTGCTCTTACAGAGATTAGCAACCGTGTTTGATAGTTGATACTTCTCATTCTCTTTTTCTTTTACTCTTTCCACTGTGCAATAGATTTTTCTTTTTTGGTGTCTTTTAACACGCTCTTACAGCAGCCACAGCCAGTTTTTTCTTTTCTTACCTAGCATTTTGTTTCTGACTTCAAGTACAAGATATAAATTTGACCTTAACCATTTCTGCTTGCACTCTGGTCACATACTAATTGCAGTTAATTATTCTGTCATTAAAAACTGCTTTGCTCTCACCCTTGAAAGTGCAGATCCCATTTCCACGTGCCCAGTCCGTTAGGAATGGCTCCAGCTGTACAATAGGACAGCATTTTTGTTATTTTTTTTAATCCTGTCTCAAACAGGATATCACAAAAGCCAACTGCTTGTTTAGACTCACATCTTTGTCTCCAGGTGGCTCTTTTTGACTTGGTTGGTTTGAAGCACAAATGATAAATCTAATCTGGCTTCACTGGCTGAGTAAGTATCTCTTCACACTGGTTGCTCAGAAAAGAAAAACCAAAATTTCACTGCAGAAAAAAGGAGGAAAATTTTCTCTGACAGTATCTCAGCATTTGGTGACATCTGGGGAGAAAGAAGCATTTGAGAGGCAACATCCTCTACATCTCAGTTGTTCATGGGACAATTGCCCATGACAATGGTCTGACACTTCATGTGTTACTTAAACCACTTGTCTGAGGTGCCTAAGCTGGGTTTGTACCCAGAGGAGCAAGGACTGTTTCACTCCACATGTCTAAGTGCCATCCTCAGGGGAATTGTCTCTCTTTCTCCACTGTCTGGATTGGAAGCATAAATAATGGATCCAGTAATTGGATGGGGCTTGGAGCAGCCTGGTCCCGTGGAAGGTGTCCCTGTCCATGGCAGGGGGTTGGAATGAGATGAACTTTAAAGTCTCTTCCAACCCAAACCATTCAGTGATTCTGTGATAATGGGCCAAGACTAGGTGGGAGACTTTCAGGGGAGGTGCCTCCCCCCTTGCATGGACTCTGGCACATGGATTTTCCTTTGGGTGTGCATTACACCCTCCCTCCCATCCAGAATCAGGAGCAAGGATCCCTCTGCCACTCCAGGTGGAACCATGGTAGGTTTGCAAGTAGAGAACTTCCAGAAAAGTACAACACCATGGCACAGCTTTCCAGCGTTCTGTTTTCCCAGGAGGGTTCAGTGAGCCAGGGAGGTGAGTTTGAGAAGGGGATGATGGCCAGCAGTCCATCATGATGGTTCAGTCGGTCCATCCTGACTCTGCTGTTCCATATAACTGTGTCATTCAGCTCATTCTATAACCTGACCAAACCCCATCATGAAACTGGCAGAGAGGTGTTGGAGCTACTGCTTCATAATGAGAGGCTCTTCCAGAAACCCTCTGCACTGTTGTTTAACCACATTATTCTCATTCTCATCTCCAAATCATTCATGGTGATCATGCTCTTCCTGGCAGTGCTGTCTTTAATTCCCCTTTCATTGGGTGTTCTCTCTTCTCTTTCTCCAATTCCCTCATATTCTTTGTTTCATTAGGTTCTGTCTGACCCCTACTAAGTGTAAAAGACATTATTATTTATATTGAAACAAATCATTGATTCCAGATTAGAAGAAACCCAGTGTGCTTTTCTTTTCACCTTGCCTGAGAAATCTGCAGCTGCTTGTTTTAAATGACAGAATCACAGCATCAACTAGGTTGGAAATCACTCTGAGATCACTGAGTCCAAGCTATGACCTAAAACCACCATGTCAACCATGGCAGCAGCACAGATCACAGTTGAGAAAACAACCAAAGAAAGAAATCATCTGCTCTGATTTGCCCAATCTCTGCCTTCTAGAAGGGTTCTGATAGAAAAGGCACGTTTCCAGGTTCAGGATTCCCCTGAAAAAGGCACCAAAGAGGCAATTGCAAAACTGTTTTCCAGGCTGGCACTCATAAACCTGGAGTGGAGTGTATTTCATGGACAAAGCAGTGATGAGAGGGGATTGTTTGCTGCCAGACCACAGTTTCTCAGTAGCAGTGCTACCGCCCAGGGCTCTGAAACCCCATCTGGAAATGGGAAAATTGAAACCAGCCAAGAGAAGGAGAGCAGCTTCCCCCTTCCTGTGTCCTCCTTGTGAACTTTTCTATGCTTCAGCCATCAGGCCTTCACCCTGTTCATCTGGGGCACCTAAAACTGACAGGGTGTTTTGGGTTGGAAACACCTCCAATCCTGGAGCTCTTCAACTCACCTGAGCACCCTTAGGATGTTTGAGCTGCTTTGAAGTGGGGTTGGAGACGGTGTGTGTTCCTTGTATTTTGAGTAGCCCTCACAGAGCCCCTGCACACAATCTCCAAGCTTTCAAAGAAATTAAGAAAAGCAGTGACTCTTCATCTTTGGGCAATTTTTTTTCAACTCCACCTTCCCTGCAGCACCAGTGGTAGTGACAGACATGCCCAGCGTGGCTCTGATTGACCTCACCCAGGTGCTGAGAGCTGAGAACCTGTGCCAGCATGGGCTTCACAGGCTCTGAAAGCTCCTCCAAGGCCTTGTGCAGTTGCCATGGCAGCTGATCCCTTTGAGGTCTCCTCCACAACAGCATCTCTGTTGATAATACCCAAAGTTCCCCTTGTCTGTGGTAAAGCAGGGCTTAAAACAATCATTTACCTTTGGGCTATGCAGTGAAAATAAGTACATTAAAGACTAAAAAACGTCCAGGGTTAGATATCAGTATTGTCTGAACTTACCTAAATTTATAATCCAAACATCTTTAAATAGAGCTGGTTGTCTAGACTCATTTTATAACCAATTAAAGGAAGCAGGTATTTTTCATCTGACCACAAATCTCTGGCCTGTTTTGGACACTTGCTTTAGAAGGAGATGAATCATCCCCTTTGACCTCACTGACTGGTTCCCTCTTGGTCAGGAGGAGATCTGTAGGTCAGTAGTTGAGGTGCAGTGTATATATTACATTATTTATTACCCCTCTTTATAAAAAAAATGGCTTTCATAAAGGAAGCCCTGGCTTGATATAGAAGTTTTATGTAACAATGCTTCTTTCAAGGTTCACCAGATTTCAGGTTGGCAGCAGAACATCAGCATCCTTTCCAAGTGTCATGAATACATCAGGCTTTGGACTCTCCAGGCAGCTGGGCCCAGACTCCTCTCACTTAATTTTGTAGGCTTATTTATCTCCCTGGGTTAGGGATCTGAATTGCTTTCCTCTCTACAGTAAGCAGATATCAAAAAGAATATCCAGAAATTGGTCCAAATGTTTCATGCCAGGTTATGACTTTGAGTCTTTTCTGCCAGGGATTTGGTCTATTTTAGGAGAATTTCAGGCCTTCCCTCCCACTGTGTTTGAGGTTTAGGGTTCCTTTCTCCTGGTTTTCTCTTGCTTATAGATGTATATATTTGAGCCAGAGTTCCTGGGTTCTCTCTGTGCTCCACTCAAAAAAAAAAACCAAAAAAAACCACTTAAATTCAAGGTTCATCTGACCTATTGGTCAGCACCTGCTCGAGGATGACCTTCTGCTGATATGGAGCAACTTCCACTGCCTGCACAAGGTGCTCACAGGGGCTGGGTCAGGTGTGCCTGTGCTGCTTGGTTAGATCCCCTGTGCTTCTCCACATACAAGGGCAGCAGGGGCCCCTGGGATGGGGCTCTCCAAGAATTCCATCAGGTCTTGGACAGACCTTGGATGCTCCATCCATCAGGTCCGCTCATCCCGAGAGCTTGATTCAGCTGCAAATGTTTAGGCCTGTTTGAAATGCTCTGGGATTTAAGATCAAGATCAAATACCAAGAGTTATCTTGGTATTTAAGATACCAGATATGAGACATGAGGTGAGTAAAAGCCATGTTTTTTTCCCCCTGAGTCAAGTACTTAAGAGAATATCTGTGAATTAGAAGCTCCCATTCAGGCATCTGAATCAGTCCCTGTGGTGCTTGGAGAGGCTACCTGGAACAGAGGCTAGACAGTGTTAAAGGAATAAAGTAGATTTATTATTTATTAAAAGGCATTTAAAGGATACAGCTTGGGCAGTACAAGGGCCTGGTTGGGGCTACACTCAAGATGGACACCTGGTCACAAGTTGTCATGCTTTTATAAGTTTTGGTGCATTTACACGTCAGGGTTAATTGTCCCATTACAGCTTCAGGTTATGAAGTCCCATCCTCCCAGATTTCCCTCCTCAATTCACTGTTGTTGGCACNCTTATGGAAAACAAGTAACAAGCTGCACGCAGGTGCCTGAGAAATCTCTTGCACCTTGCTAAGACACCCCAAAAAGCCACACACTTCCTTAGTGCTAATGTGTCAATCTCTGAGGGTCCAGCCCTTGCAGATTGGCTCAAAATAATTTGAGTGAGACTGCTCTTCAGAGGTGTTTTGTAAAGCAAAAGTTTTAATAAGGAAGAATAACAAAATAATAAATGTTACGGAACATAAAAGCAAAGTGGCACACAGGTGTCTGAGAAACCCTGCTAGAAACACTCCAANAAGTCATCATCTGTGTGTTTCAGTGCCTTGACAACATTGTCTCAGCACTGTCCAGCGTCCCTTTACAGAGGACACCTCAAATTCTCCCTCCATGTTCTCTCCTGTGTGATACTGAGTAGCATGTGGCNTGTTTTAGGAGGGACAGCCTGGCCTGCTGCCAATGAAATTAACAGCAAGTTTTCAGAGCCCAATCCATGCTCTTGTGCTGGCGCTGAGCCAATTACTGTGAGAAAAAACACAGAACTTCCTAGTTACACTTCCTAAAATGTCCGAAGGTAAACTGAAATTCTTTCCCTATTTGGAAACACCTGCTGGGGGTTTGGGGGATGCTTTACTACTGCACCTGTGTCTTTCCCCAGGTCCGTTCTGCCGCCAGGAAGAGGTGGCACCGCTGGCAGGACCACCACTCCCTGCGGGTGCGCGTGGCACGGGCCATGTCCATCCCCACGTCCCCCACCCGGATCAGCTTCCACAGCATCAAACAGACGGCGGCAGTGTGACCTCCCCAGGGACAGGGACACCGCCCACCACCACCACCACCACCCTGTGGCCTTCAGAGTCCTCCTGTCCTCACTCCTGCCCCAAAGCCCCTCTCTGCAAACCCTCCTCCTTTGTCCTCACTGGTCTCTTCTCGGTGAGGGGCCCGTCCCCTCTCATCTCCCACATCCGTGATGCTGCTTTGAGGCAACCAGGAAAAAGCCTCCTGGAGTTGGTGGTGGTAAAACAGATTCAATGAAGGAACAGGTTCAACCCTGACTGCGTCCTGTGGAAGTTCACAATGCAAAGTTTAAAACAGCACACTGGCAGGAGTAATCAATTTTTTTCTCCTTCCTTTCTTTTTTTTTTTGTTTTTATTCCCCCTTTCGTATCACGGTGAACAAAGACTATTTTTAACACATTGCCCATCTCACCCTGTACATGGATTCCCAATGATTTCAACAGTTTGGTGTATAATAGCCCATCCCTTTCTTGTTTTCTTTGTAAAAAGTTTCTTCTCTGCAAAACTCTCATTTGAGAACTTGTGGCAGCAAGAAAAAAGAGCGTCTGAAAGGTGGTGTGAAAAGCCTGAATTTATCTGCCTTCCCCATTTCTCTCTTGGACAGACAGGGGATTGTCAGGGCATCGCTGGACTGTTCCACCCAGGGCACTTTGCCTGGCAAGCACCATGCCCTGCTCTTACACAGATTTTCAAAGGACAGGAGTAGCTCTAAGTACCTCTACAAAATACTCTCCTTCCTCTTAGCCCCACGCTTCCAGCACAATGTAAGTGGAGAGCCTTTGGAAAGTGTTTTGGTTTTTTTCAGCTGACATGATTGGGGTGGGGATGGAGAACTTTCCTGGGTTTAAAAAACACAAAAGGGAAGCACTGTAAAGATAATAATGATGAGAAGAGGATGTTTGCTTTCTGAGGATAATGCTTCGTGCTACACAAAGGTATCTTTTTGAGCATTTTGAACTAGAGCAGTTGTATCTACCAGGCTTTTTATGTGATGTTCAAAAATACTGTATATTTTCAATAATAAACACTACTCTGGGTTGGTTTCAATAAAACCAGGCGTTGTTTTCTTTACTCTGGAAAGGAAGAGGACACCTGTCTTGAGAGTGATTTTGTAGCTAAGATCAGGGAAGGAAATCCTGTTTGATAATGAGACAAGAAGAAGAACAACCTCGTGATAAAGCCCTAACAAGGGGGCATTTAAATGCAAGAATTGCCTCTCTTCTCAGCTCATGGTACACTGGATCCCTGTCCCTCTGCACTCTCTCCGCTGGGCTTTGCCACCGCAGTAAGAAAAATGTTGTGTTGTGTATTCTCCATCACCTGCATCTCAACAGAGCTGGAGTAATTTGCTCTTTCCATTTTTATCAAGCTTACTTTGAACTTTCTTCAGATGTTTTATAGGACTTCTCAGCACAAGCTCGATTTAAACCTCCAGATTTATGTTGCTCTAGTTTTCAGGGGCTGGAAAATCTCTTGGAAAACACTGTTATAAATCCCCTGCTTTTGGAGGGTGTGAGGGGGATTTCTGTCCTAACAGCTCAGTCATATTCAACTTTGAGCTTGCTGGCAATGAACAGCAAATTTAAGTAAACATTTTGTAACTTTTCCCTCTCCTGGTTCATTTGGATTCGTGTGCCTCAAAGAGATAACAGAGGGAGGTGGGAGATTTGAGTCCCTGATGAGAGAGGACCAGGTCAGTGCTTTTATTCATCACAGTGGCAATGCACAGCCCTGGCACCTTGTGTTTGAAGGGAGGGATACATCTACTGGTTAGAAATACATACAGGGAGTATCTTTGTGTCTGCTCTGGCTCTGGGCCATGCTGGGATGAAAAAGGGATTTGCAAGGCAGCAGATTCCAACTGAAATTCCAGGTTCTTGGTGCTCCCAGGAGTGTAGCAGACAGACATGGAGCAGGTCTGAGTTGAGAAGAAATTTGGCAGCTGGAGCAGTGAACTAATGGTTAAAGCTGGGTTCCTTTAGAGCTTAGTGTTTACCTCAATGAACCATTGGAATGTATCAGTGCCAGGGCACCCGTTTTGTGCCAGTGTTTTGGGCTATTGCTGCAATGCCCCTAGTTTCACTTATAATGATATTCACTGAACATTTAAGACCAATAAATAGGTGAAGACAATTAAACTTGGTCTGTGTCTTAGTAAGTCAGATGGCTGATCTTCCACTGCACATGGTCCCTACCCAAGGAAACTGTGCAGATTGAAGGAAATAAAAATAACCTTTTCGACTCTGCAAGCTCTCACCCACAGGATTTTGGAAGAAGTTCACAGTTGACTTTCATGACAGCAGTGGTGCTGCTCCTGTCTCTGCTGCACTGGCTGGTCCCACAGGTGGAGGGCTAACATCTGTCACCTACTGCATTTGGCACATCCAAGCTGGGATGACAAAATGCTCACCTTTCCTGGGAACACCAGCCAAAGTAGCTGCTGATGCCATCCCAAGGCGTGGGGCTGCTCAGAAATGGATTCATTTGAGTTTGGCTCTTTGGAAATCAGCCCAGGAGAAGAACACCTAGGAGCAAAACAGATAAGCAACAACTTCCATTTTCCCTGGGTAGCTCTTGATAAAAATGCTGGAGGTGAGCCACACACCCTCATGTCAAGAAAACAAACATTTCTGTATTTGCACTGAGTGATGTTCATCTTGCCTTTTAACAGTGAATGAATGGTTTGATGATTATCCAGGATACCTGTGAGCAGAGCTACTGAGACATTCCCCAGATGTCCTGGGCAGCAAAGGGGAGTTCCTTGGCCATGTGTGCCCTCTCCTGAAGGTGAGGACTTGGCTGAGGAGCAGCAGTGTGGAAAAGCACCCAGGGAGCTCATGGATGCTGAAATCAACCCAAACCAGGCAGCAAAACTCTGGGATGTTTTGATAGAAATGATTATTCCCTTCTGCTTTGCACTCCTTAGCCCACAGCCAGATGCTGTGCCCAGTTTGGTGACCCCAGTACAGAAGATATTAATAAACTAAAGCAAGATCAGCCACAGGGACACCAAGATGCTCAGGTCTGGAGCACTCTCCATGTGCAGAGATGCAAGAGGACCCGTTTCAGAACAAAAAAAAAAAAGATTTTGGATGGAGCTAACAACAACCTGCCAGTACCTCAAGGTTGCTGACAGACCTAAACCCTTCAAGGTGGTTTGAGGCAGGAGGACAACAAGCAAACTGTAACAAAAGGCCAGATAAGATACAAGGAGAAAGGTTTTCCTCATAAAGACGCTTAAGCAGTGGGAGAGGTTTCCCAGTGAGGGTGGGAAAATCTTCAGAGGTTTTTCAAGACCCAAATAGAGAAAGCCCTGAGCAACATTCTGAGCCTGCTGTGAGTAGGGGGTTTGGACTGGAGACCTCCTGAGGTGCCTTACAACCTGGATTATCCCATCATCCTAGTACTGATATTGTCAGTCATGCCTCTAAGACAAAGGAAGAATGAACATGATCAAGGTTTGGCTGCTGCCTCTTTTTTCATATGCACCTCAGGGGTTTTGGAAACATGCTCATGTCTGCTCTCTTCAAAAGAAGCTTCTTCCTTAGCTGTCTCCTGGCAGGAAGGCGAAGATGAATAAAGTCACATCTCTTTAGGGAAAACTCTCCTCTTTACTTTGTGATGCCTTTTAAAGCCGTGTGTCCCTTTCAACAAAATAATCACTTATCTAAAGTCTGGGATGACTCAGATGTAGCTTTTGGATCAGCAGGAACAGCCTCAGCTCAGCTGTGCCAGGAAAATGGTGGTGGATCTTTTGGACTGACAGCATCTGTGCACGTGTGTGTCTGTGTGTGTTCATGCACACGTGTGTCCATGGCCTCTTGTGCGTTTGAAGAAAATGGATCAAATTACTCTGGATTTACAGCTTATTGTGTAGGAGGAAAACAAAGCTGCTTGTGTTCAGTGAGTCATTATGGAAATGAACAACTCTGAGCACTCAAGAGCTTGAAACAGGACTCTCCAAAGCTCTTCCAGGAAAATGTTTGCAGTGCTGAGCGCTGCAGACCCCGCGTGTGCCAACTGGCGTGGGGCAGCAAGTGTAAGCTGACTTTGGATCTGGGCTAATTGCTTCCCTCTGGCACTACTTAAATCTTTAAATCCCCAGTTCCAGCTTGCAGTGGAGACAGCTATGCTGCAGTTACTGGGATGCAGTAGTTTAGGATTGGGTTTGGGTGCCGTCACTGTACGTGTACAGGACAGCCAGGGGATTGGGGCCTGAACACGGGGTATGGAATACACAGCTCCAGCTTCCAGCAGAGCATCACACCCCTGGGGATGTGCTCTGCACTGAGAGAAGACCGTGTGCTGAAGGAGGTGAGTGTGGGGTGGAAAATATGTTTTGAATGCTCCACTCAGGACAGTGTGGAGCAGGAGGCTGGACAGAGAGGAGTTGTGAAGGGACAGAGCCATGCTCTGACCCCACTGGTCTCTGGTCAGGCTCACTGTTTCATTGGTACTTACTCCTGCAGACAGTCACCACAAGGCTCTTCTCTTAGTCCACGGGGAGAAAAAAAAGCAATTTTGGAATTACAGTCCTCTGAGTACTGAGCATCCCTACATGGAAAGGATATGAGTGTGAAGGTTTCACATAAATCCTTCATATTTTCATAGATTAATTCACTTTATTCCTTTTCTCATGTGTGTCTTCCACAGAGCTGGTAGAAGCATCTCAGGAGAAACTTTTGGAAAAGAGATAATATCTATAAATTTACTGATGGTAAAATATGTGGTTAAAACAAAAACCTGGATCACCTGGATAATGCAGTGGGGTTCTACATTGGTTTCTTAAGTTTCTCCACTTGCTAATTAGTGCAGGAGAAAGCAAATCCTTCTGGTTGGTGTCATTACCACAGAGCAGTGCTATGGTGACCTTGTGCTCTGAGGGGCCAAAGCTTTAAAGAAGAACTCCTTAAACTTTAATGAGTTTCCCAGATGCTAACGAGGCAGCCAGCCTCCAGGAGGGCTGTGTGTGCTCAGCACCATCCAAAGGCTGTGAAATGACTCTCCTGCCACATCTCTCCTCTGCACTCCTGTCAGAGGCTGAAGCAATTAATTGCACTCTGCTGATTGGCAGGTGCCAAACGAGTGATTCAGTCTGCTGAGGTGGGAAAATGACAGATTGCAGCGCTGCTGGTGAGGTCACAGGGAGCAGCACCCTGCAGGGGGGAGTCCTCAGGGTTGTGTTCATTCCTGGCACGGTGCTGATGAGCTGCCCCGTGCAGGCTGAGCAGGAACAGTGGTTAACCTGGCTCATCCCCATCCTGGCCAGCCACAGCCAGCCTAAAAGTGCCCTTACACAGGAGAAATCCTGCCTGTCCCTCAGCTGGGGTTTGGTGGTTGACTCATTGTGACCTTTGCTGGTTGCTGACTTTGAGCCCAGCAGTTCAGCCAGAGGCCAATGGATCAGCAGCCCTGATCCTGGCACAGCAGGGATCCCCTTGACCTGGGAAACAGGGATTGCTGCTTCCCAGCAGGACAGAAAAGCTGACTGTGTGTGCAACAAAGCAGTCCAGGCCACAAGGGCAGCCCAGCTGCTCCTCGAGGAGATCTGAGGTTGCCATGTCTCCCTGCAGGCCTCTTTGTCCAGCAGCCAGGCAGGGATTGGCCTCAGTTCTGTAAATCACAGGAGAATTTGGGTTGGAAGGGACCTTTAAAGGTGATCTGATCCAACCCCCTGCACTGAGCATCTTCAACCAGGTCAGGTTGGTCAGAGCCCTGAGTTCAGGTACTTCAGAAAGATCAACTTAAAGATTAAAGAATCCTTCTCTTTAACAAAAGGATTGTATCAGCTTTTGGAGGAAAAAAAAAAACCCAAACACAAATCATAGAATCATAGAATTACCCCTTCCCTCAGTGCCTGTCCACAGAGCAGCTCACACAGTGTGGGCCCTTCTTGCAAAGTGCAACACCAAAATGCATCAAACCCCATAACAAACTGACAGCTTTGCACAACTCAGTCCACATCTGAAACCTGGTGTGCCTGTGGATTTCTGTTGAAAATATGTCAGACTCAACAGACTTTATAAATACCCTCACATGTGCTTGTGTGGTTTTCAGTGTGTATGACCTTCTTTGACGTATTTCTGACAGATCTTTGCAAATATTACAGATCCATGGAATCCCAGAATGGTGTGGGTTGAAAGGGACCTTTTAGATCATCTCATTCCATCCCCTGCCATGGGCAGGGACACCTTCCACTAGAAGGAAAATACTCAGTCCTGGGTTTGGAGAAGGTGAGTGGTTTTTTCACTGGCCCTGAGCTCCATCCTGTGCCTGAAGGTGCATTGTCTGCACACAGTAGCTCAACACGAGCATCCACTAAGTTTGCTTGAAGGTTTTGTTTCAGCTTTGCTGATGGGCATTTTCTCCTTTTAATAAAATTACTCATTTTGCATGTTTTGCACACTCACTAAGAAAAATCTGCAATATTCCTCCACATCTGTGCTGTGCTCCAGGCTCACCTTCACCTTGTTAAAAGCAGCTGCCCCTCTCATCCTCATGGTTTTCCCTTTCTTGGTGTGCACAGGCTTTCAATATGTGCACATATTTGCTTGGCTCAGCACTGACAAGCATTGGGAAGTTGCTTGCAAAGCAAAAAAAAAAAAAAAAGGAGAAAAAGTTGCATAAAAACATTTTCTCAAAGCTGCCAACATCGTAAATCTTGAGGAACCATGCAGTTCCCTCTCCTGCTGAACTCATAAAGGCAGGGATGTAAAACCAAGCAGCTCCAATCTGCAGCCTCTCCAACTCATGTGTTCCCAGGGATTGGGAGGAAAGCCTGGAGCCTGTGCAGCCCCACAGCTCATGGTGTGCCTCCTTCCACAAATCAGCCATAAATCAGTGGCAGGAGCTCCCAGCCACGAGATGTTTGTGGTTCATGTGGGACGGGCTCCTTGTGGAGTGATTGCAGCATCCCATGCGCAGCACGAAGCTGAAATGCTGGGCAGTCAGAGTCAATTAAAAACTAAACCCATCAGACCTCCTGGTCCCTAGTTCAGCAAGTGAGGATCACGTTTTTCCCTGTCACTTACACAGCAGCATCTTTCTGGGTGGTGTTACTCATCAGTCGCTCATCAATGAATCAACAGGCTGAACAATGAAACTGTCTCAGCTGGGTTATTTTACTGTTCACAGACAGTTTTATTTTTTATTGGCACAGCAGTGTGTGTACCACTGGAGGAGGCACATGTATCCCATCTGTGTCACTGCTGAAATCAGGGTATTTTGTTTGCCAGGACCAGACTAACATCTGCATCCAGAATCACGTGGAAGACTCACCTCAAACCCTGCAGAGATCGTGCCAAATGTGCAGCTGCTGCCACACAGGGAGCATTGAAACAGGCTTTCAAAAGGTGGGAGTTTCCCCCAAATTTTTTTCCTTATGACAACTCCACAGGATTCCTGGCCCACCTTTGTCCCCAGCTAAGGAGAAACCTCAAATCTGCTGCAGGAGAAGGTACCAACACTTCAATTCCTGCCCCTCTCCACAGGCAGCTGAAGCTCCCACCAGGATTCACCTCACTGAGAAGGACAACCAGGATGAGGTATCCCCATGTGTGTTTTCTATCCCCTGTTTTGTGGTAGGACTAAGCTGAGAGGGGTAAAAAAAAAAAAAATAGAGACAGCAAAAGCTATAAAATAATTGTAATGCACACAAAGTGCCAAGGAAAACATTCCCAAGGCACAGTGCAGTTTTTCACAGCAGAACTGCTGGTCTTGGCTGGAGAGCTGAAGGAAGAAAAGTCCATCAAGAGCAACTCTGAGGCTTTCCTGACTCATCTTTGGGACTGGGATGTGCCATAACCCCTGGAGCAGGCACGTGGCTGGAAGGAAGTCCCTGCTGTGGAGATAGAGATGGGAGCATGTTGCTTTGTATCTTCTTTTTGCCAGAGTTGGGNAGCAGCCAGTGCTCCCATCTCCAGCACTCCTGGGATGCCTCAGCCTGGAGAGCCACGTGTGGGTGGGGATGGCTCCTGTCTGCCCAGCCAGGGTAACCAGCAGAGCTTGCACACATGGAAAACCTCTCCTGTGAGAAAAGAGTGGGAGAATTGTTCAGCCTGGGGAAGAGAAGTCTCTGGAGAGACCTTACTGCAGCCTTTCAGCACCTAAAGGGGCTACAAGAATCCCAGAGAGGGACTTTTGACAAGGGCTGGTAGTGACAGAAGGAGAGGGAATGGCTTCAAACTGGCTGAGGGCAGGGTTAGATGGGATATTGGGAAGAAACCCTTCCCTGTGAGGGTGCTGAGGCCCTGGCACAGGGTGCCCAGAGAAGATGTGGCTGCCCCTGGATCCCTGGAAATGTCCAAGGCCAGGTTGGACAGGGCTTGGAGCAACCTGGGATAGTGGAACGTGTCCCTGCCCATGGCAGAGAATTTGGAAGTGGTTTTAATACCCTGTTTTAATACCCTTTAATAATGCCTTTTACACATGAGATCCCCTGGCTCAGCAGAGAATTTTTACCATTATTCTACATGTTGCAGAAGAGATCTTGCAGTTTTCAGTGAATTTAATTGCCTCCTTCAGGAACAAGAAGGTGAACAAAGCAGGGTTTCACAAGATGCCAAACATGATTTATCTCCAGTCTTCTGTTGTGGTTTGTTAGCTAATTCATACACAGCTTGGATCAAGAGTCATTATGGATCCGTGTTTTTCCAGCACAAATTCACTGTAAGTAAAGAGAAATTAGCTGCTCACATTAGTGCTCAGCCATAAAATTAAAAGGGAATTATTCAAGGTTTGACATGAATTAGTAAATGCACAGGCCAGTGGCGTTTTAGAGTCAGAGACAGGAAAGTTAAAAACCTCTCTTCTGCCTTTTTCACAGATGCACATTTTATTTGTAGCATTTTGGAGAAATCAGTGAGTTTAACTGACTCGTGGCCATTTCATACTTGTCTAATTTCACAAAAACAGTCAGGAGCTTTCAGCAAGTGCCCAAGTCTGATATGGAAAAGATCTAGGAGCCTCACATCCCAGTACTACAGCTTTTTCCAGATTTTTTTTTCTTTTCTCTGCTGATCAGGAATATATGATTAACTATCTCTATATAATTGATCCATTTTTCAGATTTTAATAATCTACCCAGAGAAATTCAAGGCCAGGTTAGATGGGGCTTGGAGAAACCTGGGATAGTGGAAGTTGTTCCTGCCAATGGTAGGGGGTGGAACTAGATGAGCTTTGAGGTCCCTCAAACCATTCCATGATTCCATGACAGTGATGAAAGAGGCATTAATTGAAATAAAATTTTCCACACTTGTTTTCTTTGTGCTCTTCCTGGCAGAGGGGGTGTGCAGGTGTCAGTGGTTGATTTTTAAGCAGCCTAAAAGCTCTTCCACATCCCCGAGGCTGGGAGCAGCCTGGGTGAGAATTGTGGAGACCCGAGTTCTTGCAGGAAGTTCATGCCAGGGTTTTTACAAGCTCCCAGCAATGTTTGCTTCTCCAGAAAACTGTGCCCTTATGATGGAACGTTCTCCTTTGCCAAAAGTTAACCTGGAGTAAAGCACCCCACACCTGGGCAAATGTTTTCCACGTGGTGAAAGGTTTGAGACTCATGCTGTGCATTTCTGGGTAAAGGACCCAGAAACTTCTTGCTGTCCTAACAGTGATTGGCTCAGTGCCAAGAGAAACGCACCTGTTGGACCTTGTCCCTGTTCTTCAAATCCTGCTCCTCTCCCTATTGGCAGCAAGCCAAACTGTCCCTCCTAAAACATTCAGTATTTAGGAAGGAGCACAAAGGAACTAAGAGGCTTTTTGGAGTGTTTCTAGCAGGGTGTCAGAGGTTGTCTCGGACACCTGTGCACGGCTTTTCTTTTGTTTTCTATAACGTTTGTTATTTTTCATTCATGAAACCTTTTACTTTACAAAACACCTCTGAAGAGCAGTCTCACCAAGATTATTTTAAGCCAATCTGCAAGGGCTGGACCCTCAGAGATTGACACATTTACACCTGGCTCATGACACTCTGGCCACGTGTTAAACTGTATCATTAACCCCTGGATGAGATCTCAGACATTTTCCTCCTGTCCTTTTCCTGAGCACATGGGAGAGATCAGAAACACAGTGGACACTTTGAGATAAAAACTATGAATTTTCTCCACCAGCTTTTATTCAGAATTTCCACTCTCAGGCACCACTTGTGGCTGAACCAGACCAAACCCAAATCATTCCTGCTGCCACAAAGGGTGGATTTCACTCTCAGCCACTTCAGTGGGGAGAAGGCAAAACCTAAAATCCTTTCCCTCCCCATGGCTACAGCAGCTCCGTCTGTCAGGAGATCTGTCATTGCATCATAGCACAAATTAACTTCACCATGACCATCTCAAAGGGAGAGAAAAAGTGGAAGAAAACATTTTGCAAAATGTTCATGACGTGTTGGGAAAAGAAAATTCATTTTGATGTTAGTCTTCTAAATTTTTATCACTTTTGTCTTCTAGACTTGTATCCCTTTTACCATTTTTAATGACTATTAATCCAGACTTTGGAACCAAGAATGATTTTCAAAATGAAAAAGAAAAAAGAGAGAAAAAAACATGCAAAAAAAATGGGCAAAGTCAGGAATGTTATAACAAATTAACTTTTGGTATTAATAGCTTTTATCCCTTGAGAGTTTACAAAACGAATGAGTTCCATCAGTCAGCTCTTCTTTCTAGTGCTTGCTGCTTTCTAGAGTTTGATCAGAAAATTCAAGGTCTCCTTTTTAATCTGTGGTTACTCTGTCATTTAGCCCTGTCCTAATTTAAACCTTGGCCAGGAGAATCTGGTTAATGTTGAAATAAAACCCTAAATAAATTGGAAGTGCAGATCTTGCTGTCTTCATTCAGAAAGTCCTAGTGCCACCCCCAAGTGCCTTGATTTCCTTTTTCTTTTTGTCCTTTAGGGATAGAATAAACTCAAATCAGTCACTTTAACCCCATTTTGTGTTATTTTTGGACATGGCCTTGCACTGTAAATGACAAACTTCAACAGCTGCTAAAGGTACAATGAGAACACATCTTCTGGTGCTGGATAAAAGGATTCATCCCAGCTCCTGTGGGATGTCCACGATGTAGAAATGAGTCTTTGAGCTTCTGACTGAGTAAAAGGGAGATGAACAGGCACTGTGAGGCCACAGCTCACCTATCCTCTCACAGGCACAGGTGAGATGAATTCCCCTTTTATTCCCACATTCTGGACCTGCTTAAATCCACCTGGATTATTTCACTGGGGTCTCACTTCACTTTTATTTATTTTATTTAGGTCTAATGTGATGATGAATCACATCTATTGTTTTCCATGGAGCTCCCCTTGGATCCAGAGTGGTGTAAGTGGGAGGAGAAAGCTGCTAATGATTTCATTATCATCCTTTTAGGGGAAATCAGCTCCTGAATCAGACTGTCACTACAAAATTCATTTTGCCAACTTGAACATTGATTCTGTGTGGGGAAAAGTACATAGAGAAAAATAATATTTTAAAAATCTGTCCTCAATGAAAAAATAGGGGTAAAGCAACCCCTAACTAAAAAGAGAGAAGTCCCTTCTTCTGGAGGGATAGATGATATGGAATGAAATAGAATAGAAATTAAAATATTCAGAATCTTCATTATCTATAGTTTCTTTTTCATTCACTTTCAGAGGAAGCAGCCAAGGAGTATCTCAAGAGATCCTAAAGGACAGGAGATGCCTGAGTGCTGCTGAGGGAATGAGACCCTTGGGCAGTGCCTGGACCATTCCCAGGGTGAAATAGGCCTTTACAGACTGTAAAGGAGCTGGAGGTCCCCACCAGAGGCAAATATCACTGTCATGACTCTTCACTTCAACAGTTTCACTCCATTATAACCCCAGTGGGTCCTGCTGCTCTGATTTATGTCAGCATTCACCCCAAACATTCCCTGAACACCCACAGGATTATTTCTGAATATCTCTGGTGTGAACCACAGGGCAATTTGGTTGTGGACTCAGCTCTAATTTAAAGAACATAGAGGACTAGAGGGAGATCCAACACAAGGAATGCTCACTGTCCTTTTTTTTGTACTTCCACCCCATGCTCCAGTAAAACGAAGCAATTCCATGCTCTTTAGGAGCTGCCTCCTCCCTTATCTACATGTCTACATATCCATCTGCCTGAGGCACCAAGGAAACACAGAGCACACAGGTCTCCCCTACAGGGATTAAGAAAATGCCAGGTTGGGCAGGGCTTGGAGCAACCTGGGACAGTGGAAGGTGTCCCTGCCATCCAGGGAGGTGGAACTGGATGTTCTTTAAGGTCTCTTCCAACCTAAACCTTTCTGGAATTCCAGGATTTTTAATTTTCCTGGTGAGGCCGTGGACATGGAAGTACCACTGCAGGAATCCCTCTCTGCACAATTCCTTCTCCTGGACTGGAAGAGACAAAGCATAACACAAGTGAGCACCACAGCAACTCAAACACCTCTTATTTTTTAATTTTTTAA
>VXBB01011836.1:54428-64710 GCA_013399915.1 Illadopsis cleaveri
CTGTTTCTCTCTGATGGTAATAAAGTGAGCTGAGGGGGACTGGTGTGGGTTTAGGCAGAGACGCATTGAATCACAGAATAATTTGAGATGGAGTGGACCTTTAAAAGTCACAGAGCCCAAACCCCTTTCAATGAGCCGGGACATCTTCAGTGAGATCAGGTTACTCCAGCCCCATCTGGCCTGGCCTTGAATGATGGGGCAGCCACAGCTTCCCTGGGCCACCTGTGCCAAGGCCTCACCACCCTCATTGTAAAAATCTTCTTTCTGATGAAAGAAAAATCTTCTTTCTTCTACTGAAACCTACCCTCTTTCAGTTTAAAGCCATTCTCTGTGTCCTGTCCCTCCATCCCTTGTCCCCAGTCCCTCTCCAGCTCTCCTGGAGCCCCCTCAGGCCCTGGAAGGGGCTCTGAGCTCTCCCTGGGGCTTCCCTTCTCCAGGTGAGCACCCCCAGCTCTCCCAGCCTGGCTTCAGAGGTTGTCAAATGGATTTTCTTGCCTGATCTGTTTTTCCCCAGCCCACATGACCTGCTTCAAACCCAGCTGAGGATCCAAGACATTTATGGAGCCCAATTCTGTTGTAAAAACAGCAGCCACCACCCCAGCACAGCCTGGTCTGAAACAGAGCAGCTGATACACACAGGCAGCATGTGCCAGAAAACTGGGAGTAACAGCAATTTTCTTGCATCAAAATGTTTCGCTGATTTCGGGCTACAATAAAAGGAGGGAAAACAGTCTTGAAGGATTCTTTTTGCCAGTTCAAGGTCCTGTTAAATATCTCCAGTTGAGGAGTGCTTTGATGCAGCCGAGAAACTGCTCCTGAAAACACATTTTCCCTGGAGCATCAGCACACTGTGATCTAAAGAAAGAGGGCAAGAGTTCTCAGCAAAAATCCCAGCCTCTTTAGGTCTGACAGTATGTGCAATTTTAAATCCATTATCTACCACTCTACCAGCTGTGCTTCTGCCACCCTTTTTCCAACAAAAGTATTATATCAAAGACTGGCAGCTGTCCTAATGCTTTGATCCATCTTCAAATTGCCATTCTGGATTTAATATGACATTGTTAGTCAAAGCAAGAGAAATTTCTCTATTATGGCATTTAACAACCTTTCTGTCTGCTAGCCATCCTCAGCCACGGGAACAGGGGAATGTCCATCTTGAATCTGTGCTCCTGTGCTCTGGCATAGGCACTGGCCTAATCTTTGTGTTTCAGGCAGAAAAGTAAACCCATAACACAAGCCATACTCTGAGACTGTTCCCTGACTCATTTTTTAAAAGTAGGAGATAAACAGCTTTGACAAGAGTTCACTGCAAGTGAAGGAGCTGCTGAAGACAGAGCCAACGAGCCTGAAATAACCCATGTGCCACCAACACCTAGTTCAGAGAGATCTACAGAGCAGTGGCACCACTACACCTTCCAACAGTGATGGAGTCTGCATTTCCCATGGCATTTTCCCTGTGCAGGAGGAACCAGGAGCCCAGAATTAGCTTTGTGGAAGCTTTGGCTCAGTGTAACTCCATTCACTCACGTGCACACCCACAGTTTGCAGGGCAAGCCCTTGGCAATCCCAGCAGAAACATTTGGGATTCAACAAGCTTTCCAGAATTGGCAAGCTCACTCCCCACCTTCAGGGGCCAGCCCTGCCCAAGCTGTGAGTGCTTTTTTTGGAGTAAAGTAGTATTTGTGTAACTTGCAACAGCTCCAACACAGCGTGGAAAATCCTGCTTGTTCAAGCACCTTGTTCTGGTGTATAAAAATAGGGTATTTGTTATCCTTCCCTGGGAATGGGAAACATGTAGGAAACAGGGACCATGAAAGGAAATCATGGAGGGGTTGTGCTGTTCTTTAGTCCTTTGGACAGCCTGGGCTGGGACACCAGGTGAGCTGACTGTGAAGCCACAGCAGGATGTGGACATCTCCTGGAAATCACAAGGGAAGAATGGGTCAAGGTTGTGATTTCCTGGAAATCTCAAGGGAAGGATCTTCCTCAGAGATGTCTGGGAGCCAATCCCAATGAAAGCATGTAGAAGTCATGGGATGAGGCAGACACCCACTGAGGCTGAAGACTGAGTTTTTCTTGATGTTCAGCTATTAAAAGACAGCAGGAATTTCAGAGGAAAAGGTTTACTGGCTCCTCTCTGGTTTATGCAACAGACACATCACCCATTTAGCTGTCCTTAGGGAGTGCTAAACCTTCAATATGGAACATAAATTAGGTTCTGAAAGGAATCACGGTAAAAGGACCCAAATAAATGCATTAAACTGCTGAGCACCAAGTGAAAATACAAAAAGCTCAACACAAATTACAGATGTGTACAGAAACCAGCCATTCCTCTGTCCCTTCAGAAGTGCCTCGGTGAGAGCAGGCCATTCCCTATAGGCATCCCTTTCTCAAGCTGGACATGTCACATTCCTGACACCATCCAGGGGCTATTTATTGCCTCTGTGAAAACTCCAGGGCAAAGCAGGACAATCATGGAGTCCCTGCTCAGCCTGGTTTCACCTCACAGTGCTGCAGAATTGTCTTCCCCTGATCCTTCTCTTACATCTGCCAGGAGACAGCAGCTACTCAAAGAATCCAGGAAATGCAATCTGAGAAATGATCCATCCTACCCAGGCTGGTTTTATGCCATGAAAGCTTTGAGAAGCTTTCTGTTCCCATTGAGAAGTTTTCTAGTTCCCATTCTACCTCTGAGTCTGAAATCCTTGTTGGATTTGCATAATCTGTGCTCAAGGGGCCATTGGATGCATTGGACTGGTGGGGACTGGAGCCTTCTGTTCTCTCCCCATTTTCTTGCAGACATAGAAGCCAAAGTTCTGCAAGTTCAAGCAGGGGTTGCTCTTCCTATTCCCAACCCTCATCTCCCCTTTTAGCCTCTCCAAAAAGACACCTGTGGGTCCTCCTTGAGGATAATCCTAGTTGGCATCTTCTCCAAACACCGTGAAAAACTCATTAAGAAACCTCATATCCCCAAGAAAGCACCAAAGATAAAATTCCACAGCTCTGGGGACAGTTTTCCTCTCTGCAGACCAAAGAGCTCCAGAGGGGTTATTGTTACCCATGAAGCAGCACTGGGAAATTTCCTCTGTGGGCTGGAAACTGCCACTGCTGGTTCTGGGGAGGGTCAGTCAGTCAGTCAGTCTGTCTGTCTGCCCCAGCTCAATGTGCTACCCCTGCTGGACATCCAGCATGGCTGTGATGTCTCTCCCCTGCACCCCTGAGCCCTGACATCTCCCTCTGCCTTTGCAAGCCCTCTCATAACCTAAGAGGTTATGCAGGTCATGCAGGCTCCAGCTTTTCCCCTTTCTAGAGAGCTGTTTCCTTCTCCACGTCCTCTCAGGCCTGCTGAGGAGCTCTCCAAGGAGTTTGCAATGCCAAAACACCCTCGTAAATCAGTTCTCTGCAGCTTTCCCAAGAACGAGCTCACAGGCGCCGCCGCGTCCCTCGGAGCCGTTTCCCACCGTTCTTCTTTAAGAGGATCCAAGCTGCTCCCTGCATTCTCACCCCCCAAAAATTCCTCCAGTGTTCTTCTCATTGCGTTTCAGAGAGCACAAGTAGGTGTTTGCAAACAAGCCCAGCCAAACATGAAGTCCCACACTCCCCCATTTTGACTCAGCCCAGGCATCAGCGGGGAGTTTGACAAGCTGTGCAATGCATTATCTCATCCCTGCAGCAGCTTTCACCCACGCCTCGTTCAATCAGGAGCCACTTACCTCGCTAAAAATGCCAAACCAGCTCAGAAAAGGATGCTCAAAAATACCTCATTGCTTTACAGAACCTTATGCTGTTCATAACTCTTCTCAGCAAGGGGTTTCTGGGTTTGGTTTTTTTGTTGTTGTTGTTTGGTTGGTTTTTTTGGGGGGGTTTTTTTCGGTTGTTTCAGCAAATTGGCAGCTCACCTCACCCTGTGACACTGAACAATCAGGTGGGTGCTCAGCAGCAATGAGGGAACACTTCTAAAGCTGCTATCCCAGCCTTCAGGGCCTGATGGCTGTTGGTAGCAAAGTGATACCTCACACTGACACAGCTGAAATCTGCTAATAATCTCCTGCTGGGGTATTGCACAACTGCTGAGAAATTCCCTGCCAAAATAAATGCCACTGAGAACTCTACCTGTCCCTCCCTGGACTTTTCAGCACAGTGTCTTGAGCAACATAAAAAAAGTGCCACCAGGAGAGGCAGAGTCTGATAAAAAGCCCACCTCTGACCTTATGATTGTAATGAGACTTTCAGAATGCACAGGAAAGCCAATTGACACTGGAGAAGACAAGGAGGGAAGGGGGACCATATGTCTCACCTCCGTGACTGTCAGCACATTTCTGACTTGTTAGAAAACTGGTCCTCAGCCAAATGCTCTGCTGTCACTTTTCTGAGCAAGGCCTAGAGGGCACATCCTTGCACTGTGAGTCCTTGGCTGTGTGTGAGAGCCATACTGACTCCACAGCACCAAAATGCCCTCAAGAAGTGCAATCAAAAAGAGTGATGTGGTTTGGAGTTGCTTTGATAGGAGTAACCCACTGAAAACCCCAAACCCTGCAGGCTGGAGGTGGTGCTCTCAAATATAATTCTCAGAAATCTCAACAGTGTCTTTGTAGCCATCCCTCTGTGCTCTAAATATATCTCAGATTTTAGCACAGCACCAGCACAATAGGAATCCTAACACAGAATACATCTCCCTCTGTATTTTCGTTCTGGAAAATTATACCCAGGTTTGAGACAGGGTGTTTGAATGTGGCTGGTCTGTCACCCAGGTCCCCAGTCTCTTCCAAATGCCAGGGGTCCCAGGGAGAAGAAAAACCCCACTCACCTCTAGATGGTAAAAGGCATCCCCAGAATGCCCTGTCTTGGTGCCTGGGGGAAATTCCTGCCATCCAGCTGTGCCAGAGAGACTCCTAAAACTTCCCATGAGATAATCCCACCCCAAAATCCTCAGGGAAAGGTAGAATTTGGTGCATCTGCCTTGGCCTCACTGTAGAATGCCTCCATGCCCCAATCATTTGGGCTTTGCTTTCCCTCACTGGAGCTCCAGGAGCTCCACAGCTCAGTGCCAAATATCTGCTCTACCACCTCCCTGCCCCTGTCCTTCATGCACAGTGTCCATCCTTCTGAGCAGCCTCCCACCTTCCCATCTGAATTGCTGAAAATCCTGGAGTCTGTAGAACCCCCAGGGATTTTCTCTTTACCACACCACAAATAAGTGCCATCCTGCAGCCCTTTCCATCCTGCTCACCACCTCAGTTAATAAACCCCATCAAACTCCTCCCTCTTTCACCTCCCTCTGCTATTCCTTCCCCTCTATCCACCAAATTGCACAAACCTGCTCCAGTCACAGGTTCACAGCTGATCCTTGGGATCAGTGCACAAAGCCTGAGCAAAATCCATGAGGTAAAGCCAAGCATCTGGATTTTTATCCTCATGGCAGATGCAGGAGCTGCTCTTTAGCCAGGGAGAATATCAAGGAATCAATCTCTGGCCAAAACAGCTTTTAAACATGCGTTGAACTAAAGAGTCACATTGCCTGGACTGTGAGCTGTGGCTTTACCCTGTTAGTGCAGGTACAGAGCTTCCCACAAACCCCAAAGGGGCATTGAGACACTGTGAAGGGGTCCCTGGCCCAGGCTGACCCTCTGTTAGCACAGCCAGTACATTCTAGTAAAACACACTAAAATTAGCAGTGGGAAATACAGAAGGGCTGTCATGAATAAGGTTCATAGGCCAAAAAAAGAGTTGGAAGTAGAAATAACTTTTATTAAATTAACTGGTGGGTCTATAGAAAGTAAACAAACTCTTGGGTGCACAGGATGTTTCCTCCAGAAGCAAATGCCTCCAAGCTGCTACTCAGCCTTCAAAACTCAACGTGATTTTGAGCAATCACACAGATTGTAACCAGTTGCTAAATCTGGCAGGAAAACAAGGCTTCCTTGTTGTCCCAAGTGCATATGGAATTCAGGATGCCTGCCAGGGAAGGGAGGATGTATGTCTGGGAGTGTGATGTGTTTGAGTGACGGGGAGAAAGCAAAATGTTTCGTATTTATTTTTGTCTCCGGTCAGTGTTGACTCCGAAGGAAGGCAACAGAAACTTGGGCAAACAAACAAAAAATAACAACAACAAAAAGATTTAAAAAATAGGTTTTGTGATGGCTGGAGCTGCTCGTGTCTGCAGGTGCTGAGGGAAGCTGGCATGGTCTCTGGTCTCATGAGCCATTTACAGGTGTGAGGACACAAAGCCCTTGGACCTCCATCTGCAAACCAGCTTGGGGCTGGGAAACTCACAGGGAGAGTTCATTGAAACCTGGATTAAATACTCCAGCCTTAGGCTGAAAGTATTTTTAGACTGAACTTTGTTTTGCTGTAGAACCTCCCACAAGCTCTTGTTAGCTTGATCCTTCCATCAGCTTGGAAAACACCAAAGGAGAAAAGACAAAGCAAAAGCTCCCTACAGGGTCCCTAAGGCCAGGTCCATGCAGCTCTGCACAAGGCTGAACAGCTTAGACATACCCACGACAAGGATGAAAGAACAAAGAAATCCACAACTGGGCAGCTCATCCCCACCTACACATCACAGAATCACAAAATACCAGGTTGGAAGACACCTCAAGGATCATCTTGTCCAATATTTCTTGGGAAATGCACAATCCAGGCAAGACAGCCCATCACCCTGTCCAAAAGAATCACAAAATTGTCCAGGGTTGGGAATCCACCACTTCACTGAGAGATATTATTCCAGTGGCTGATAGATCTCATTGAGAAAAATTTTCCTCTTGTGTCCAGTTGGAATCTCCCCAGGAGTAACTTGTACCCATCACCCCTCATCTTTTCCACGTGGCTCCCTATAAAAAGTGAATCTCCATCTCTGCAGCCACCCTTTAAATACTTTGATACACCAAGAAGACCTTGATCCATTACTTTGAGATCCATGGAAATGGACACAGTCTTATGCTCCAAAATATCTGTGTCCCTGAGCTCCAGACCCAGAAAGTCAGAATTATGAAGGAAAATAAGTCAGCCTGGGAAATGCTGAGCCCATATTGCCCCTGGGACCTGAGCTTCAGACCTAGATGGTCTCTTTCTTGTCTCGTCTGGTGGCACAAAATTTTCAGGTGCTTTCCACCTTCCAGACTGCAACAGATTTCCCTTGCCAGAGAAAAAGAAATTCACATTCACCTGCCTGTACAGGCCCATCAAGAGGCATAAAGAGCTTTTACAAGGTTCTGATCCTTTGCTTCTGCGTGATTTGTAAGAGCTTTTCCAGTTCTTTCTCCTAGAGTGTTTGTGTGTATGGTTTCTGTGTTGAGGGCTGCTGATCTTACTGCAAGCCTCCATCATTTGAGGCAAGGTAGGATTTGGGTCAGGTAGGCCTCAAATAACCTTTTTGCAGTGTTTATTGGCATTTATATAAGCAAGGTTATGAAGCAAAATTGGACAGGGCTACATCATCTTCACACAGTCTTTCCAAATCTTATGTTAAACGATTGATAAATGCTGAATAAGATTCTGCTGCCCCCTGTGTTATTTTTGTGTAGGACCCTTCTGGGGTCCCTGCTGGCTGAGTTAGCAAAAGGGCTTTGCAAGCAGCATTTTTGTTATCATTAAGTAGTGCTCCGGGCAGGTCTACTTTGGAGGCATCTCTTTGGCAGGCAAGAAAAAGTCCCAGGGTAAAATTTAATCCCTAATGTAAAATTTAACCCCTATTCTTCAATTATTCACTTCGTCTGCAATTAGGCTAAAGCAGGCTTGTCAGCTATCTAGGTCAGACCTCCCAGTTTCACTTCCATCTACCAGGCTTCACGTTAATCAGACACAGAGAGTGATAAGGGCTGGTCTCCAGTGAAGGTCACTCATTTCTGTGGGGCAATTAGTGATCCCTGCAGTAAAAATGCTGTTGTACTTCCCCTCACAAGTTTATTGCTTCAAGTGACTGTACGCCAGTAAACCAAATAAAACCCAGTCTGTTCATCAGTTCACAGGATGGATTTTCAGAGCTGTGACTGTGCATGAGGCTTTTCTCTCTCACATTTACATTGTGCTAATCTCTGGTGTGAAAATGTGAGGACAGCACACATGGCCACAGGGTCACAGGAATGGAGAGGGCTCCACGTGGTGCCACAGATTTATTTATTTCTCTTGTGCCTCCCGAGGTTCCTTGTGCTTGTCCTTGTGATTGTCTCTAGCTGCATGAAAATGACATTTTGTCTTCTTCTTCTCAGCTATCATCAATGATTCAGGCAAACCCTTCCAAGATTTCTGTTGCCAATGGGAGGGTTCATGAATGGGTTTTATCTGGGATTTAGTACTCCTGAATGCAGGAATGTGCAGGAATGAGGAGAGCCGAGGCAGGAAGGCTACAAGACAGGATCTGATCAATTGCAAGTGGGTAAATGAGGTGAAACGGGAAAATTATAGACATGCAGTACTTGAATATGTAAAACTTCTCCAGAAATAAAAAAAGAGTGTTGCAGTAGCAATGTCACCACTGCCCCTCAGACCATCACACCATCAGGGCTTTGGAGCTGGGATCAGTATCTTTTAGGAAAATTGCTGGTAGACTCCCAGCAGAGCTTGTCTTTCCCCATTTCCAGAGCTGCTTTAGAGAACTGGAGGGAATGTCACCTTGTTAGGAGAAAAATTTGGAGGGAAACTTCTAGGCTCCTCTGGAAAAGCATTTGCCCAGTATCCATGTCTCTGTATTGGGAGGACAGGCTCAAAAGTAGAACAGAGCAGGGGAGGGATGCACCTTTCACAAATTGTCCCCTCTTGGGAGCAGAGAGATCAGGGGACTGGAGCTGCTGGGAAGGTGACTCAGAGGAGAAGACAGCAGGTCCTGTGTGCATCTGCAGAGTGTCTCATCCCAGAGCAGGGATATAATGAGGTGTTCATTTTTACTGGTTGTTTTATGGATGGGTTGGTGACAATTTCTCTCTCTAGTTCTTATTTACCACATACACTCTATTACATACATTCAGAACATACAACAATATATATATATGTTATGGGGATGTTTTTATATTAAATACACCCAGAAAACCTGAATATCAGCACAGCCCAAGTAAACCCTAATCCCAGGAGTCACTGTACCACTATTGGCACTGGCAGAGGTAACAAGCACCTTGCTTCTCTGCTTGGCTATTGCAGTTTCCAGCTGTCTGCTGAGTCTTCTACGTCTCTGAGTCATCTTATAGAATATTAATGGCACACAAATTACTCTTTAAAATGCTCTTCATTGGCTGTCCAAGCCAAAACCAAGGGTGACTCCAACAATGTCACTGTTTAGGATGAAATTGCCTGGGTTGGAAGGGGAGACAGGATGTCTCAGCTCTGGGGCTGCTCTCCTGCTGTTGCAATTAAATTTATGTGAAAAGGCAATTTTGAAAAAATTAACCAACTGGAGTAGATTGCCAAGAGCATGACAGTGGGGGTGGAAGTATTTCAATGGCAATATCCTCTGCAAAACTGGCCAGCCACATTTGGGTAAATCACAACGAGCTCTACCAAACCACACACAGCTCCTGAGAGCCTTTGCTGCTGAAAAGCAGCTCCAGCTGGGGACATATCAGAGGAATGAAACCTGGGGTGAAAAATCCTGGAAAATGCCAAGTTACAATTCCCCACGAGTCAGGTCAGCTCTCCCTTTCCCACACAATTCCTAGACACCATTTGGAGGTCAGCAAGAGGTGGGACACATCATCCACATCATGCCTGTGAACAGGCTGCACCAAGATGATGTTCATCTCCTTTTTCAGAGACATGGAAGATCTTGGTCTCAGGAAAGAGTTAAATTAGGAGCTGGTTGCTTTTTTCAACGTATCTGTATCTTTTAAACACAAAGGATAATACCTGCAATCATGTAGCACAATAGATGTTTTCTGCTAGTTAGGATTTTGCACAATAAGTCTTCTTTGTTTGGGCAGGAAAAAATTATTCTCTGCTTTAGGAAAAAGAAAGGAAGAAGAAAAATAATATACCTTCCATTTGGGCTTCTATTGAGAGAGATTATAATGAAAAAACTCCTCATTTTAAATGCAACCATTTCAGTCAGCTCATTTTTACTATTATGAATTGACACTAACAAGTGAAGAACGTGGCTCCTTTTTCATCCCTTTCTTCCTGTGCTTTTATACTTTTGTCAAGGTCAGTGCAATTAAGCTTTACTCTTTCCACATGACCAGCTGGTCAGAAGCCCAGGAGAGGAACAGGCTGACCAGGCAGAATGTGATTCCAAAGGCAGGATGCTGAGGGGGGAGAGGAGAGGAGAGGAGAGGAGAGGAGAGGAGAGGAGAGGAAA
>VXBB01011836.1:74068-90733 GCA_013399915.1 Illadopsis cleaveri
TTTTTTTTTTTTTTAAGCTAGGAAAGGTCTTAGAGTGCGTTTTAGGGTGGTTTTATGATGCTTGTATCCTTAATTGTTTGTTTTGTTTATGCTGGATATTGTGTCCTGTAGTTTAACACTAGTTCTAGGAGCGAAGGGGGAGGAAGAAGAGGAGGGCAGTTCTTTGCAGAAACTGCGCTTTTTTCTCTGCATTCTGCCTTCTGGATTGTGTTTGTCTGAATTTAAATTTCGTTTAAATTTTCTTTGCCAAAAATACCCTATTCAAAAGTTTTCTCCTAAATCAAAACAGAGTGTAAAAGGAAAATTTTTTTGACAAATATTGCAGAAATTGGAAGTATTAAAAAGTCAGTTGGATATGGTCTTGGGCAACCAGCTCTAGATGGCCCTACTTGACAGGAGGTTGGACCAGGTGACTTTCAGAGGTCCCTTCCAGCCTCAGCCAGTCTGTGATTCTGTGTGAAATCCCTTTAAATCCAGGAATGATCTGTCTGCTGTGCTTCATTCAGTTTTCCTAGAGAACAACTTAATATCACCATGGACAGCCCAGGGTGCACACCCAAAGTAATTCTATGTATGACCTAAGAAAGAAATGAGAGAAGAGGTAGGGAAACAAGAGGTATAGTTCTGAATTTCTGTNTCCCTTCCAGCCTCAGCCAGTCTGTGATTCTGTGTGAAATCCCTTTAAATCCAGGAATCATCTGTCTGCTGTGCTTCATTCAGTTTTCCTAGAGAACAACTTAATATCACCATGGACAGCCCAGGGTGCACACCCAAAGTAATTCTATGTATGACCTAAGAAAGAAATGAGAGAAGAGGTAGGGAAACAAGAGGTATAGTTCTGAATTTCTGTTCTAACCCCAGGGATTTGGTCACACATTTCTCAGCAGCTCTGCCACAGCTGCTCACAGCTCCCAGGGCTGAGTGCACCAGGGCACACCGAGCTTCCCCTGTGTCCAGCACGCTGTGCCATGGCACATCAGAGGGGACACAACACCTTCCTGGCCTCCTGAGGAGCAAATTCACATCTGTCCCTTGCCTTTATTCCCCACTGACACATCCCAGAGAGGAGAGGGGTTGGGAAGAGGCAGGAGAAGAGGGGAGGCAGCAGCACATCGGGGTTTGGCCCTGACACCAGGATTTGCACGGCCAGATCTGCACATCCCTGCCTGAGCCAGAGCCCAGCCTGCAGAAACCAGCTCAGGGGGGCACAGGTGTGATTCACCCCAGCCTAAGGCAGATGTCTCAATTAGAGCAGATGATTCACACCCTTAAAATTCCTCCACTGAATATCAGCTTCTCTCACTACCAGGGAGCCTGGCTGTGCTGCAGGGATTTTTGAGAGCAATGGAAACTGAGGCAGCAACACAGGACAGGCTTATGCCCAGACTCCACTTTAGTTCCCTGGACTTGGAAAACACCTGCCAGTCATAGTGGTACACGTTTGGTTGCCTTTCAGTGGGATGTGGGGGCTGAAAGGCAGCAGATATCAGGCAGGACTCACTGCTGGAGTAGCCACAACTTCATTGCAGGTGGTTTCTGACAGGGAGGACCTGTGGGGTTTGCTGTGGAGGAAGGATGAGACCAGGAGAGGAAGAGCACTGGGCAGCAGCTGCTGTGTTGGAAAGGTCCTGGGAAGGCTGCTGTGCTCACAGCAGGGCTGTGCTGTCTGTCCAGCCTTGTGCATGTCATTTAGACATTTATAGCTGCAGGTTTTCATGGTGTCTTATAATGGGGTAGTGTTGGAATGCATTTCCACACCCGAGCAGGGGTTTCTATAAAAGGGGAAAGAGCTTCAGCTTACCTTAGAACATGAAAGGAAGTTAAACTAGAACTTTCCACAGCCTGCTCATTGTAATTGGCTCAGTGGCAGCACAGGGGCACTGATTGGGATTTAGAGATGTACCACAAAGCCTGGTGCCAATTTCATTGGACAAGGTGCCAAATAGCCCACCTGGACCATCAACTACTCAAGGGACTGCACAGAACGGCTCAATTGCTTTTTTTGGACTGCCATACCAGTGTAATAGTGTTCTCTACACTGTGTTCGACTTATGTTTCTTTGTCTGATGATGTTTATTATTTTTGTCATTATTAAAACCTTTTCTTTTACAAAGCATGTCCAAAGAAGTTTTTAATGGCTTATTATTAAGCCATTCTGAGAAGTGCAAGACACCCTCAGAGACCTGATAAATCTTCACATGGCTTATTCTGTTCTGGCCACGTGCAAGATTTTATCAGGGTAGCTGTTTTGGGATAGAAAGTTGTGACCACAGCAAAAAGAGCAGGACCCAGGGGATGAAGGGTGACTGGTGCAGGGCTAAGTATCCAGGTTCTTGCAGCAGCCCAGTTCCCTGCTCATCACTTCAAACTCTTGGAGATGTTTGATCAGTCCCACACTGGTGCCAGCATGTGGGGCAGGGTGAGTAGGGCAAGGAGAGGTTTCTGATTTGGGGGCATCACAGCCATAATCCTTCCTTTTTCCTCCTGACAAAGCAGGATGGAGTGACCAGGAGCTCTCTCCAAGAAAACAAAACCAACCACAGGTTCAAGAAGCCCATTGGTTGTAGGAAGCAGGTAAGTCACTGTGATCTGTCCAGGTTTGAAATCAGCACTGGGGCCATTTGTGCTTACACCAGTTTTTCATTTCGAGCTCTTATCAGAGGAATATGATGGATATAGAAACAGCCACAGACACTGCAGTTGTTTTCCTTGTGGCAGGAGGAGAAACTGTGGGCTTGGGCTTCACAATGAAGCGGTAAGAGATGCAGGCCAAACAAAGAAAAGCTTTCCTTGCCAATCAGATGCTCAAAAGCAATTGAAGAAAAGCAGGGGGTTGGAATAGCATAGAAGATTAGTTGCAATTTTGAACACTTTATTCTCTTGCATCACATTTGCCTTGCTGTGAGAGCTGTTTCCTAAATTAACAAAAACAATCCATAGTGTAACAAGGCAGCGAGGGGCTCCCTCAGCCTCAGCTGGCACCTCTCATGTTTGCAAATCTCAGGAACAATCACAGGCCCACCTGAACAAATAACTGGGCTCCCTGCTGCCTTATCTCCTCACACCCCATTGTCCATCCCCCCTGCACTGTGTGTACCCAGCACAACATCCCACCTCTTGCCCTGAAGCCTCCTGATGTGATTAACTGTGGCATCTTTAATAAAACCTGTGGCAATATTTCCTTCTGAAGCAGAGAGAAGATTTCCTTTACCCATCCTCCTCCATTTTGCCAAATTTCATTTTTATTCCACTGTATAATTAATCAGGCACTGGTGCATGTGACAGCTTGGCTTAAATTTAGTTCTCACTTCCCCTTTGTAGCCTTGTCAGATGCAGCTGGCTGGTCAAACATGGGTTAGGGGTTGTCTGAAAAAGCGAGACAGAAGTCGCCAGCCTGGATCAGACCTTTTCTCCATCAATTCCAACGTCTTGTCTCCAATGGCAACCAGCTCCAGGCACCTCCAGAGAGGTGCACAGGTGCTGGAGGAGAAGGATGCACCAACTCTCAACCTGCCCGAAGGTGTTCCTGAGCTGGGGGAAGCTCTGCCATCAGAGGGTGGAAGGACACACTCCCACATCCCTCCCGGGCAGCTGCTGATCCTTGTGCTCGCTCTGAGTGCCCATGGGACAGCCCAAGCCACTCAGAACTTGCACAACCAGGTGAAAAAAAAAGGTGTGTGCAAAGCCTGGTGGCTGCTCAAGGGTTTAGACTTGTGGAAATGTCAGGGGGTAAAATGGGACAGATTATTTTCTGCAAAGTGCAGAACTCCAGACACTGTAAGACAGAATGTGAGATCATTTCAGTCCTGTACTGATCTCTACACCAGAGCAGTGCAGCACAGAACTTGCAGGTGCACAGGGCTGGGAGATTTATTATTTTACCCCTTCTCTATGTAGGGTTTCTTTCCTAGTTTCATTCATTTCTCCTTCCTACCAAACACCTGCAAGCTGGTTATAGGCACCACTGCAACAACTTGCTTCTACTCCTTGATCTCTTCCCAACACTGTGCAGATCTGTTCTTCCTGGTTTTCCTGGAAGAAAACCTTTTTTTTTTTTTTTTTCCCATTGTTGCCACTGATGGGTAAGCTGGACCTATGTCTTACCCTTTGCTGACCTGATATGAGGAATAATCTCCCAAAGAGGACAGGGCTTGGACATGCCATGTCAGCACCTCTGTGCTTCCTGGAATGACTGTTCATATCAGGACATCAAATCATGATGCAGTGGAGAGAGGATTTGGCAGGTGAAAGTCTTGGAGGATTAGGGTGTTTTATGAGGAAAGGAGCTTGGGGGTGAGATCCTGGTCTGGGAAGACATTGGGAAATAATTCTGTTTAAATAAGAGCAAACAAAGGTAACTGAATAATACATATTTGGGAAACAGAGAGAGGAATGGAGAGAGAAACAGAACACATTCACACATTTATTTATTCCTACTGCCTGAATGCAAGAGGCTTTATTAGACCAAAAGTGAAGCATTACCTTAAAAAACAAAATAAAACAAGCAAACAATAAAAAAACCCACAGAATCCCCACAATATAACTATCAAATTGTCCCAAGGATGAGGTTTTTCTAAGTGGGAGAACCAGGCAGGGCTTTCACTGGCATCTAGTGGTGCATTGCTGTAGTGGAAGCAAAACGAGTAAGAGGCTCCAAGTCAGAAATACAATTTAATAAGAAGAAAGAAAGAAAAAAAAAAAAAGTAAAATAAAATAAAACAAATACAAAAATACAAAAGACCATTGACAGAGTCAGAATACAACCTGAGCAGGGTGATGGAAGCAGTCCAGATGAAGTGGTCTTCCTGAAGCAGTAGAAAGGTCTGGTAGCTCTGGTCCTCTCGGAATCCAGCAGGCGAGAGCCCCCAGTACTGTCTCAAATCCCGGAATTTATCCAGGTGAGAATGCTTGGCTCCTCCCCCTGGGCGGAGCATCTCACAATGGGATGATGAGTCATACAGGGAGGTCCTTGATGGCCCATTAACGAGAGATAGCTTATCTATGAGTCATGGGCAAGGTATTGATGGCCCATTAACGCGAGATAGCTTATCTGTGAGTCATGGGCAAGGCATTCATGTGTCTCTGATCCACACCTTAATCCTACTGAGCTGATGGGCCCTTCTCAGCTGAGGGATAGAGATTTGGGAGAAACTACTGCCAGCCAGATGAGGGTTTTAAGCCTTGAATCCCCCAAACCAGGCTCCCAGAGAGGTTTAATCCAGGTCCCTAAAAGTGAGTTATGCAATGGCTATTATCCCAGAGCTAGCCAGAGGCCAGTGAATCGTGTTCTGGTTTGTGCCCCAACAATCCCAATCCATGGGTGTAAATGAGAGCAGCTTTCCATAGCATCGAGTTTCACATCTCTGATGAGGAGATGGCTTTACCACCATGAGTCGCAGAGGCATCAGTGACTTCAGCAGCTTGAGTAACTTGAGCTGGCTCTCTGCATCTGCTTCCCTACCTGTTCCTGTGATGCCCTTGGTGAGATATAGACTCTACTGGGCATTCAAATTTATGGATTTAGGGAATTCAAACCAAGCAGCAGGGATAGGTGGAAAACTTTTCAGACTTTACAGACTAGAGTACTGGGAGTTATTTCCCTGTAGGGATGTGTTACCTTCCTCTCCCCAGTGTAAAGAGAAACGTGTAGCTACTCAAAAATACGGACAATTTAGCAGCAGTTATCACTCACTGATGCTGGTTTGTTTGGAGTGTTCCCTGGTCAGGTGAATCTTTGTGTGTTGAAAGTCCCTGGTGAAGCAGAGATATGGGCAGAATCCACAATTCCCCAGTATTTCTTTCCAGCACTTCTATGTGGACACCTGGCCAAGCAAAATCACACATTGGGGTTCCTCATGTTGCTTGCACTACACTGTGCTGTGTTTGACTTTGTCACGATGGCTCAAGCACGACACTGAATGCAGCTGCCAAACCCAAAAAGCAGAATAATTTTGGTGTTTGGACTCCCTCAGCCTTTGATATGGTCAGGTCAGGCCCAGGGCATGATTTCAAACAGCAAAACAAGCTCTGACAGTCTCAGAAGGAGCCTCAGTCCCCTCACCTGTAAACTGTGGATAAAATTGTTCATGTGAAGCTTCCCCTCAAATCCCTCTGCTCTGGTGGAAATTCACTTTGGGACAGAAAAGGCAAATATATGGGTGAAAACAACAAGTTTAGGATGTTCCAGGGAAATCCAAGGATCACCCTTGTCAAAAAAAATGGGTCTGAGCCCTATGGTGGGTAGAAACATCTCTGCAGGACTGGGAAACTCTTCTTTGGGAATAATGTGGCTGAGATAAACTGGGCAAAGCAGAACAGCCTCTGTTGGAGCTGCTGAGGGGCAGGGGTGCAGCAGAGCCTGTCAGTGGGGACAAAATGATGGATGGCATTTATTTCCTTTCCATTACCCAAGTTGCAGAGACTTTTGCCAGGAACAGGAACTGCTATGAGGGGATTTCCAGCTGTATCATTTTGTCCCTGCATAGACAGGGCAGTGAGTCAATGCCAGCAGCTCTCCTGGACATTACTGGATCTTCCACCCTTGACCATGGCCAGTCCTACCTTCTGGGGAAAATCAGGGCTGACAGTTTGCAATGTCTCCTCAATAAATAAGTATTTAAAGAAAAGAAGAAAAACTGAGTCTCTTTTCTGGTTTTGGGGAGGTTTTATCATAAGTATCACTGAGAGAACCACATTGTGTTCTCCCCACGCTGCAAAGGTGAGCAGTGCCAGAGCCAGATGTGCACCAGTGACAACAAAATGGGCTTAACTGGGGATTATCACAGTCACAGAATGGTTTGGGTTGGAAGGGACCTTAAAGATCATCCAGTTCCGCCCCCCTGCCATGGGCAGGGACATCAGGATTGAGCAAAGCTAAATCTTCACAATAGCAAAACAGCCTTCATCCTTTTCTTGCTAAATCCATTAAAAGGGCTCCCAGATAATAACAAAATGCTTAAAATCCAAATCATTGCCACATTTTGCACTGCATAGGGGTAACAGAAACCCACCTTTGTGAGCATTCCCTGAGCAGTCTCTGTCACCAAGGAAAAGGATGCCCACAAGGCCAGATTTTACAGTGAATTGAATGAGTAAAACCAAAACCAGTGGAGCTAAACCTAAGTAAAAGTCATGTTAATCAAGACAGATCCAAGCTCTGATGACTTTTAAAAAGAAATCTGGTTTTGCACTGTAGTCAGGCTTGTCTTGAGACAAGATAGGCACAGTTTTTCCATGGAATTCAGGAGGAATTTGGCCAAGGATCACCTCACTGATAATCTGTGTGTATGACTTCAGCATCAGTTGTGTCTCCAGCATTCAGCATGGCCTGTCTGGATGGAGATGGAGCTGGGGACAGGCTGTGGTGGGCAGTGTTTGGTCAAGAGAGCTCCTCTCATGCTCAGTGGGACACAACTGGTGCTTGTCGTGTCCTGCTGTGGTGGGAACGAGAAGGTCCTTGGCTCCAGAGCAAACATCTGCTCCAAGAGAAGTGCCTTGGGATGTTTACTTGTCCTTTGAGAACAGCCTAGTTCCCATGAGAACTTCTTGGAGAATCCCAGGCTGTGGAGAATCTGATGTCCCCAGAGATGGGGAGTGAGGGGAGGGGTGAAAACTGGGTGAGCAGTGGGGCACTGAGTGTCACACACTTCCAAATGAGCTTTACCTGCTCAGATCTGACTCTCAGCCTCCATGGGGAATGAGTATTTGCCCACCACCATCACCACCATCTTGGCTGCCTCTCAGCCCATCCAGAACCAAGGGGAAGCAGCCAGGCAGCACCATGTGGGGCCAGGTGGAGCTCAAGGTGTGCTTGGAACCACCTCCTCCATCTCCTGATCCAGAGCACAGCCCCTCCCTTCAGAGGGATTTCTTGTGCTGGAACAAAGCCAAGGTGAGAGATCTCCATCAGAGCACCAAAGCTTCTGGCTTGTCACCCCCTGCAGATCTTCTGAGTGAGGCCATAGAAAAATCTGTGACCTCAGTCAGCTTTAAAATCCCTTCCAACACAAGCCATTCAATGTTTCTATGATTTCAGCCCCAGGAAATGTACCTGGTGCAACAGCACAAGGTCACAGATGTCAGGGGAACTCCCTTCTCCTTTACCTGAGGCCTCTTTTCTCCTGCCTTCTCCTTCAACAAACAGTTCCAATGTGTCACCTCACATCCTTAACCAAAAACCAACAGAACCAACCAAAACGAAAAGACAATGTGAAAACATCCACTGTGACAGGGCATGATCCAGAGTGAAAAAAAGGAAAACTGGAGCTATGTTTCCCAAGATTTCAAATTTCAAATATAATACTATTTCCTTCCCCTAAGGGTACTAAATTCCTGTAAAAGACAGGTATAGTTTTTCAGCCTAGTTTTGGGAGCAGAGAAACTAAGGAAAACATTGGATCTCAACAAAATCCCACAAGCAGGATATGTCAGAGGCACACCCTCATCCTTCTGTTCCCCCATCCCATGCTTTGAAGCAGTTGTGGACTCGTTTAATCTGAATAATGACATCAGGAGAAGTTGATTTGACTTCTAAGTGACACACATGTGAAATCAGAAAACACAAACTGTGAAAATATGCAGTGCCCAACACAGACTGAACTCCTTTTTTACAGTACTATTTTTTAAATTAATAATGAATTAGTTAATAATATTTTCTTTTAAAAACTCCTCATTGAAAAAGTGCGATCCCAACATTTTGACCTGCACTGCCAGAGGAAGGTGCTACTGATAAATAGCCAGGCTGAGTGGTTGTGTCTGTGTAGTTCAGCCAGGCCAAGGACATTTCTCCAGCCCTGAGGGCACCCAGCTGCCCTGTGTCCACACAGAAGAACTCCATTCGGGGTAGCATCATCCTGCCCTGCCATGGGACACATCCCTGGCTCCAGCTCTGGCTCAGGCTAAAAGTTTTAGCATGAGAGTTGAGAAAATTGTGCTGNGCTCAAAGAATAAACCTCTTCAATCCATGCCAAGAGTCCTCTCCTTCCTTCCTTGCCTTCTAACTAACACATTCCAGCCTGAGGTTCAGACCCACGAAACATCAGAGGTACCAAGCCTTCATCTTATGTTGAACCTGAGCAACAGCTGGCCCGTGAAGCAGCTCAGGAAATCTATAAGGTGGCTTAAGGTTCCCTTCACCCTGAACTAACACATGTCCAGCAGCCACCTAATGCTCCAGGAGCTGACCCAGGCTGGCAGGAGCATGGATTTATTGTGGCTTTCTGAAGGCATCAGCACTGCTGGTTGTAGCCACAGCCTGGTCCAGGCAGGATGGTACAGAGCTCCCAGGAACAGGCTTCCCTGGGAGCTGGGGGTTCACAGGGAGACTCCCAGACACAGGCAGGGAACAATTCTCCTGGACTTCACCTCACCCTATCAGGCAGAGGATGCTGACCTGGGCTCTGCCACTGTCACACCAAACGTCCCCTTTCCAGTCCCTGTATCAGTGCATTTCCACATCCAAACAAATGATTCCAAATAAGGAAAAGGGGTTTCAGAAATGTTTCTCAAAACCTGTAGCTCTTTCTATTGACAGCCAGCCAAATTTTTCCTCCTTTATCATTCTATACTTAAGAAGGAGCACAGAGGTGTTCAGGTGCTATTTTGGACTGCCTTAGCCAGTGCAAGAGTTCTCTCTACACTGTGTTGGACTTAAGTTTCTTTTGTTTGATACTGTTTGTTATTTTTGTCATTATTAAAACCTTTTCTTTTACAAAGCATGTCCAGAGAAGTTGTCTGTTATTATTAAGCCATTCTGGGAGGCTGCAGGTCAACCCTCAGACTTGATACATCTTCAGGGGGCTCATTACACTCTGGCCACGTGTAAGACTGTATCAAGTCCCCTCAGTGCGTTTCCCTTTTGCTAAGGGTTTTGAGCTCCACTGACAAAAAGGTGATGGAAGAGGAGAGCAGGAGGGCTCAGGGAGTGGTTCCTGGGGCTGTCCTGTGCAGGGCCAGGAGCTGGACTCGATGATCCTTGTGGGTCCCCTCCAACACGGGGTATTCCATGAATTCTGTGATTCTTTCCTTGCCCAGCTCTAAGGGGCTCAGCCACATGAACAGAGTGAGAGCGTCCACATGGACAACACAGAGGTACCTGCTGGGAGTTTATAATACAAAACAGCTCAGTTTACCTGCCTACAAATAGCAATTAAAAAAGACAACTATTGTAAACAAAAAGCCATTTCCAGCCTGCTGCAGCATGGACCCTGCATTTCCCTAAAACAACACCCAGACACCAATTTTTTTTTTTTTTTTTACCAGATTTCATATGCTGTATCCTCCCACTTTATTCTCTCCCAAGTAGATCTGTTTGATTTTGAAGATTCCCTTCAGCATTTCTGTCCTTTTAATTGGCCTTTTTTCCCCTACATTTGTTTCGCTGGTGGTAAATTCATCAGCTCTAAACAGGCAGACTGATAAGAGACCGTGATAACATGAACGTACCCAGAACTATCACATGAAAAGCAGGGAATTAATCCATTCACTGAGAAACAGGCCGTGGTGGAGGGCTGCTGCTTCCTGAAAGCTTTGTAGCCTCTTTTGTTTTGTGCAAGATGTTCTTGCTCCAGTAATCTTTGCACAGCTCTGCCCTATTTCTGCAAGTTACAGACACAGCGAGGCTGGCTCAGCTCTCACCCCCCAGTCCCCCCCTCCTCGCCCCTGGCTCGGGGATTTTCTTTCAGGAACGAAATGACAGCGAGGAATAAATCACCCAGCGCCCCTTTTCTCACTGATTTCTTTTGCCCACGTTATGTCTTGCTAATAATCCCTCTGCACACAAACAAACTGGAGCTGGGATGGTGGAAAGGCAGCCACAGACAAAACCATGGCAAAACTCCTGCCCTGATGAGGTGACAGCTTTTCCAGCCAGGGGACTGGGAGTGATGAGTACCAGACCGTGTTCCTGGAGCAGGGATACAAGGAGAAAAAAGTTTTGCCTCAGCATCTTCCAAATGAGTCCCTGGAGGGCAATTAGAGAGCGAGCATGGCCTGGCTGGACACAGTTTTGGAAGAGAGGAGCAGCTCTGTGTTTATGGGATGTGGCTGGGGCTTTCTAGAAAAGTTTGACAGCCGTGGGGCGGATGGAGAGAAATTCTCATAACAAAGCCTCTCACCTGCAAATCTTCCCAGTGTCGAGTGAGAAAATGACAAAAGTTGGGAATAGATGTGTTTTTCCCTATCTCAGTGGTTGCAGGTCCACAGGGTGAGATTTTTGGGGGTGTCCTGTGCAGGGGTAGGAGTTGGACTCAATGATCTTTGTGGGGCTCCCTTCCAACCCAGGGTATTTTGTGACTCTGTGATTCTATATCCCACCTGAACTCCTGATGTGAACACCAGAGCTGGCCACCCCTTATTCAAAACCAAAGGAAAGAAACAAAGAGATGGGCAAAGTTATTTTTCTGCTCCATCAAAATTATGACTCTGGGATCAGACTCCAGGATTCCTTCTGGCTGTGTCTCCACGAGCAGCAGAGGGGAGCCAGGCTTGGAGTGAGACATCCCCATCATTCCATGGTGATTTTAGCCTACAGAATCCAGTCTATTCGGGAAGAACAGCCAGGAGTTTTTAGTTATTAGACACAATTTGTGCACAGGGTCAGCACTGCAGATGCCTCTGGTGCAAAACCTCCCCTCTGGCAGTGTTGGCTGTGCTGATGGAGCTCTACCTGCAGGCTCTCTGAAGGAGGTTGCTGCTGCAGGCAGGAGGGTGGAAAGGCTGGTATAACCCACAGAATTTCCCAGTTATATTTTTTATGACTTTGTTTTCATTAACTGGTAGGCAGAAGGTAGCTGGGCAGGACATGCAGTAACTAGCAGGATTGAAATAATATATGATCCAGTGTTGTTTGCTGTTCACAGAACAAAATAAATTGCATTTTCTACTTATCCTTCATTTTAACATCACAATCCAGCATGCTTTTGCTGCATAGGATCCTCCAGCTACAAGACTCACTCTTCCCCCTAGATTTTTTTCTGTATGTGCTCTGATTTGAAGGTAATTTGCCTCTATTTTTCCAATAAAAAGCTGTACTAGAGAAAGATGTGCATCAGTGCTGTCAGATTCAAGTCATCCTGAATGGGATTAGGGTGGGGGAAGCGAGAGCTGGGGATGGAAGCATCCACTGGGGACCAGGAAACCATCATCCACATCTTGATTCAGCTGAGGGAGGGTTGTGTGAGGCTGAGGGTTTGCTACAGGAATCACTGAGAAGGAACTTAACTTTCCAAGTCCCCCTATAAACATCTGGAAAAGCACACTCAGGGTCCTCACTCATGTTGGTATAAATCATTCTGGAATAATCTGTCACAAACAGAGGTACCTGGGATACTCCTTTGGGGACATCTCTGAGCCAGAGCTCACTTGGTGGCCCAGTGGGATGTTTCAAGGCCAGTCTGGATGGGTTTGGGGCCAACCTAAATGGGAAGTGTCCCTGGACATGGCAGGGGATGGGAATTGGATGAACTTGCAGGTCGCTTCCAACCCAAACCCTTCCATGGCTCTGTGATTGTTTTCTCAACTATTTTCCAAGCAACTCTTCACTGAGTAAGTGAATTTCTGGATCCTCCAGCCTCCATCAATCCCCATTTCCATTTGCTGGTCGAGAGAGCAGCTCTGCTCCTTCTCCCCCACAGAGGACATTTGTTATTCAGAACAAAAATATTACATTGCTGTGTTTATTTAATCAAGTCAAAATTCATAGGCAGCATCTGTGCAGAAGATAAAATGTTTTGGGACAGTTTAGTCCTTTTCTTATCTGAATGATTAGGGTTATGTAAAGTCTTTTCTCTCAAACACAGAGATGGAATTTCATAAGCAATGGACCAAAACAGTGCCAAGTATCCAACCACCTCCCCTCCATCATGCAGGATTAGTACAATTAATCTGTGGGCATTAGTGACCAGCAGGGTTTTGCTTGGAGGATATCATATATATTTATTATTTCATATCTGATTTCCCCCAAGAGCAGAAAATTCAGCTGTGGGCTTTGCTCTTCGTCGTTGTATTTTTTGCAAATGGCTCTGTGGGATTTGGAAAATTACTGAGGGGCTCCTGCTGAGAGAAAAATAAAGCTCAGAGGTATTGAACTAAGATGGGAGGTGATTCTCCCCCTTTACTTCACTCTCATGAGACCCCACCTGTAGAGCTGTGCCCTGCTTTGGGGTCCCCAGCACAGGAAGGACATGAATCTGCCAGAGGAGGCCATAAAGATGCTCTAAGGAGCCCCTCTGCTCTGGAGCCAGGCTGGGAGAGCTGGAGGTGCTCACCTGGAGAAGAGAAATCTCCAGGGAGAGCTCAGAGCCCCTTCCAGGGCCTAAAGGGGCTCCAGGAGAGCTGGAGAGGGACTTAGGACAAGGATGTGCAGTGGTCAGGCAAGGGCCAGACTGGACAATGGCCACCAGAAAATGCAAAGCAGAGGAAGAACAGCCCAAACACTAAGAGATCTTTCTTCTTTCCTTCCTTTCAAAGCTGTCACTTACTAATTGTATTAATTATTCACCACTAGTATTAGAAGAGAAAATGAACTCTATTTTACTCCTCTTCAAACACTTTCTAAAAGTGGGGGTGATCCCAAACTGTCTGAATCCACAGCTGATCCAAGTGATGCAAGGGGAGATACTGAGGGGCTGGGGCATGTCCAGGGAAGGGAATGGAAGGATCTGGAGCACCAGGAGCAGCTGAGGGAGCTGGGAAAGGGGCTCAGCCCAGAGAAAAGGGGGCTCAGCCCAGAGAAAAGGAGGCTCAGGGGGGCCCTTCTGGCTCTGCACAACTCCCTGATAAGAGACGACAGCCAGGTAGGGTGGGTCGATATCTTGTCCCAGGTAACAAGAGATAGGATAAAAGGAAACAGCCTCAAGATGAGACAGGCGAGGTTTAGATTGGATATTGGAAACAATTTCTCCACCAAAAGTTTAGTGGTAGGCTAAGAGTTGGACCTGATCATCTCAGTGCTTTTTTCCAACCTAAAGGATCCTATAGTAACAGAAAAAACCAGTGGGATTTGCCAGCACTTTTCATTTTTCTGAGCTTTATGAGATGAATGGGCAATGTTCTCCTGTCCCCGTGCAGGGAGATGGCTGCAGATTACAGAGGTGTTACATGATCAGCCCGGATGGGAACATGGAAATGAGGGTGGCAGAGCCATGTGGAGTGAGGCTGGGGCTCAGCAGCCCCTGCTTATAAATACTAAACTCTGCCTGTGTGGCACAGAGGGTGAATTGCAGGTCACAGCAAAGATAGGAATCAAAAAGGTTTAAGCTGAGCTTCCAAAGTGCATCTGTTGGAGCCGCCTTTGTTAGGACAAGCTTCACCTTTTTATTTTTTTATCAGGGCAATTTTTGCCACACACCAGCGACGTAAAGTTCACTTGTTAACTTCAGACTCCTTTCCACAGCATCCCATTCCAGCAGCAGAGCAAAACCAGAGGTTTCATGACACCTGTTTGCAAAGCCCACTTGGAACTGAGCCAAACTGTATCCCAGACTCTGCTAATCATAGAGGCTGTGTTATGAATGCTACGAGAGCAGCTCCTTAGTGATTTCAGCTTTATTAAGAACAGTCTGAGAAAGGTGTGCACACACCACTGCTGCTCCTGGTACAGTGGGAAGGAGGAGAATGTCAGCTCTGTCACCTGGCAGATGTGGGTTTTCCTTCCTCATGGGGGTTGACACAAAGGTGCCTGCTGGTCTCAGGGTCCCCATGTCACTCCTGGCTTACAGTGGTTAGGGTGATGAAGGTGAGGCGCCCTGATTAGGGCCTTGATGTTGTCCGATGTCCCTTCTGGTTAGAAATGTTACTTCAGGCTCTTTACCTGCATGGGGGTCGTGGCTCGTTGTTTCTAGAGGTCTCCACTAGGAGAATTCCCTCTCCCCTAAGTCCGTGGGAATGCGACATTTGAACACTAGGTGATGTCATCCTCCNGTGGGAATCCGACATTTGAATACTGGGTGATGTCATCCTCCTCCTCATGGGCTCGGGTGATTCACTGTCTCGGAGGGGACGGGAGCAGCGGGGGCTATACCCGACGGTAAGGAATTTACACAACTCACCCAACCAACAACCCACCGTCCTCATTAACTTAAAACATAACTTTGTATCAACTTTCTAACAACTTACTCTCTACAGCTGCACTACAACCATCCACTCTTGGGATGGTTGGAAGGGGCTTGGAGCACCCTGCTTTAGTGGGAAGTGTCCCTGCCCATGGCTGGGGGTGGGAACAAGATGGTTTTAATCTCCCTTCCAACTTGAATCATTCCATGATTCATTCCAGGCAGGGTTCTGTGCACTCCCCTGAGGATGAACTATCAGGAGCTACATTTCTGAGCCTCTCACAGGCTTGTTGTCCCACCTGCATTAAAATCCACGCTGCAACAGCATTTTCAGCCATTGAATCAACAAAGAGCATTAGAGCCAGGCAGCGCTGGAGGTTCAGGGCTGCATCACAACCGAAACACCCAGGAGAGTTAAAAAGAACCAATTTCAGTGCTTAAACACCATCTTTCCACTCGCTATTTTCTGCCTGACAGCCCCCTCTTCTGGGAAGCAAGTGCTGTGCTGGCTGAACGGTGCTCCCTGCTCAGCTCCCATCGGTGCTGAGCAGCAGCAGGACAAGGGCAGAACCTCCCAGGGTGACTTTGGGCACAGTGGCATCAGGCAGCCTCTTCTGAGCTGTTTTCTGCAGCTGCCTTTGGAGGAGGTTGGAGATTTCTGCATGACTGAGTGCTGGTCAGTCACAGCACCCAGTTATGGGATACCCATAAGGGGATGGGAGCAGCTCCCAGCACTGGCACTGGAGAAGCTCAGCTAAAACTGAAGGCAATTACTCAGAAACCTTCCCTAATTGCTGTTTGCCTGCCAGGCTGAAGAAGGCATCAGCTGCCGGTGCAGAGAAAGCTTCCAGTCACATGAATCCCATTGATGGTTTCAAGCATCCTCTTCTGCATCTTTTTTTTTTTAAGCCTTTCCTTGCTGAGTGTCAGACCTGTGATACCAGGGGCTAACACAGCTAATGCTCCCTAAAGAGCATCTGTGCTCCTGCAGCTGACAGAGCCAAATCCTGATTTGGGATGCAGAAAGGTCGGGATCAGTCCTAGATTCTGTTACAAGAGTCTGACAGGTGGGGCAGGCAGGTAAATTACAGAGGTAAAAGTATCCTGGGCTGCATCAAAGGCAGGGCAAGGAGGGGGATTCTTCCCCTCTACTCTGCCCTTGGGAGACCCCAGCTGCAGGGCTGTGTCCAGCTCTGGGGCTCCCAACATGGGAAGGAGCAGCTGGAGTGAGTCCAGAGGAAACCACAAAGATGCCCTGAGGGCTGGAGCCCCTTTACTGTGGAGAAAAGCTGGAAGAGCTGGCGGTGTTCACCTAAAGAAAAGGCTGTGAGGAGACCTGAGAGCCCCTTCCAGTGCCTAAAGGGGCTCCAGGAGAGCTGGAGAGGGACTTGGGACAAGAACCTCGAGCGACAGGACAAGGGGGAATGGCTGAGAGAGTGCAGGTTTAGATGAGGTGTTAGGAGGAAATTCTTCCCTGTGAGGGTGCTGAGGCCCTGGCACAGGGTGCCCAGAGAAGCTGTGGCTGTCCCTGGATCCCGGGAAGTGTCCAAGGCCAGGTTGGACAGGGCTTGGAGCAACCTGGGATAGTGGAAGATGTCCCTGCCCATGGCAGAAG
>VXBB01011836.1:90827-111015 GCA_013399915.1 Illadopsis cleaveri
TAATCTTTAATATCCCTCCACACTCCAATCATCCCAGGATTCGTGTTTTCTATCTTTAAATGAGTGTTTAAACCCAAGCAAAATCTTGGAGAACACTTCCCAACCCTCTAAAGGGAAGGTTTCTAGCCCAGGGATTTCTCAGTGGGATGAGAGCCTGCAAGACAAGATGTAAGGCCTCTCCTACCTGGCCCAGGCCAGGAGGGTTTGAGGCTCCCCAAAACCAAAGTCCTCTGACAGCACAGGGCTTTGAATTCCTCCAGTGCCCAGGGAAGTGAAGGGGTACCTGGCTCTTCTCCCACCTGCTCAGGGCAGTCTCTGGTTTCAGCCCCTGCTGCCAGAAGACATTGAATGAAAAAACTCTGCCAGGTCTTTGCTGCTCACTCCCTCAGCCAAGGAACCTAACCAGCAGGAGCAAGAACTGGGATGGGATCTTCCACCCCTGCTCCATTCTCCTGTGTGCAAATGCTCTCAATTCTGCAGAAATACAGGTATTAAACACCTGCAGCCAAAAAAAGAGCACTGAACCCATCTCCTGAGGTGGCTGCTTGAGCCACACTGGAGAAAAGAGGACTGGCATTGTGACCACAAACACAGCCCATGCAACTGGGACCATCTTCCACCAGAGTCCAGGATGATCTTAAGCCAGGTGAAAGCCTGCGCATGGACCTGTAACACCTACAGCCCTAAGTAGGAGGCCAGAAATGAGAGAAAAAAGGGGCATTTCTGAAGAAAGCACAAGGCTGCAGGAACACAGAGAGGCAGGCATATACAATGGTGGTTTTATTTTAACACCTTCAGGGTGGGCTGCAATTATTTCAGTTTTTAAAGTTAAATCTGGTCAGCAATTGAGGAAAAGAAAAAAAAAAACAAATAGTCCCTGTGTGCACAAACAATGCAGCTTTGAATAATACACAGTAAGTTTATTTCATATTAACATGAACAGTAAAAAGTGGACATTTTGACAGGATTTTACTTCAGGTCCTTTTCTTTATTCCTCTATTGTGTCCTTTTTGCCAGTCTCTTGTCCCTCAAATTGTGGATATTTTGCCTCAACATCAGCCCAGGTGAGAAAACCGTTGGCCAGGTCTCGGATGATGCCAGGAAGTTCAGAGATCTGCAGGAAAAGCCACAAAGACATGAGAAACACAAAGTCACCAAAATCAAGCTGGATATTTGGGGACATGGGCAATTTTTACATCAGCAACAGAACAGGTACAGGATATCTCCTGGGAGATCATTTCTGGGGAGAAAACCATTAATTAGAACACTTTAGATCAATCTGTTCTCTGTTATTAGGGTGATCCAGGAGGGAAGTGTTCAACCAAAGCAAGGTAATGTTGTGCTAGTTTGAGAGGGGAAAAAAACCCCAATACACATACCCAAAAGATGTTGTAAGCCAGGTTTCAGCTAGGCCTTACCTACTGTAAGACCAGCACCGAAAAAGCTGCAAGTTGCCTTTCCTTTGCTCCTCACAGCACACTGTCATGGGGCAAAGGATCAGCCAGAAAGCTGAAAATGCGCAAAAATTGAAGGAGAGCAAAGTCTCATCTCTGCTGGTTGGCAGTGAGAGGTCACCCAGGTGACACAGGGACAGAAAAGACAACAGAGGAACTGGCACTGCCTGTTACAGCCAGCCAAGCCCCAGCCAGCTCAGCAGCCCCAGGCACTGCAGGTGCTTCTGTGAGCTACAACTCAGGTTCACAGGTGAACACCATCTCCTCCTGTGCCTGGAGTGAAGGCCAGGGAGAAAAGAGCATCAGGGAGAAAAGCAAAACCTGAAAACCCTGCAAGACTGCAGACCCACAGCTCTGAGCAGAGGCACAGCCCACCACAGGGAGGTTTTTGCTATTCCAGTCTGCACTACAGCCACATTGGCAGAGCGTGCTCAGGGCACACACAGCTTTAGGCAGTGGTTCATCAGCTCCTCTGGTGCTGCACAGGCAACACCAGCTGCAAGGCAAATCCCAGTGTTCTGCCTTTGGGTGCCTGTGGGTTACAACGAGCCCAGCCTTTGAAAGCCACACACAACACAGTCAATGCTTTAACTCAGCAGCCTTCACTTGCAAAGAATCAGTCTGAAGAGCAGTGCAATCAGCACAAGACATGGCCTTCAGGTAAGATCAACACAACTGCATGCAAGAAAAACAAAGTCTTCTGCTCACTTTATCAGCTGGGCCAGCATCTTCTATCTGACCAGTATCTGTTCCTGGGGATTTCTCACAACAGCTAAATTGCTACAGAGCTGGAGGCAGCTCTGACAAGGATCAGTGACAGATCAGTGTTGCACTGCACCCCCACAGCCAAGTGGATGTTTCCACATAAGAAAAGAGTTTCAGTTTAACTCCAGGAATTTAAGGGAGAAGAACCAGAAACTTCTGTGCTTCCCTCATTGTGGTTGGCCCAGTGCCAGCACAAAGGCACCTGTTGGATCTTTGAAATGTACCTAGAGACCTGTAGCTATTTCTATTGGGCAGCTTGCCAAAATATCCTCCTAAATTGTTACATACTTAAGAAAGAGCACAGAGTCGCTGGGGGCATTTTCGGTGTATCTTAGCAGGTGCTAGGGTGTTCCCTGCACTGTGCGTGGCTTTTTGTAATTTTGTTTGGTGTTATTTTCTTCCTTAATTAAAATCTTTTTGCTTTTTCAAAACACACCTGATCCTGCAGTGTGGACTCAATATTTTCTGAGCTTGAGAAGAGCTAGCTCTTCTCAAGGGAAACATTCCAACAGTTTTTCTTTTTCCCAAAATAACCTTGTGTAAACAATATTCCTTTCCCATAACAACACGTGTTGTTTGCTATTATGTAACCAATGGGAGAGGTGTCAGCCCTATGGACCAATAACTTGTCTTCTTAGCGCAGCATGTTATAAAAGGGCTGAATGAATTGTAAATAAAACCTTCTGATTGCTACTGCCTCCTGACTGGAGTCAAGCATCTTTATTTCGTGTCCTATTGCGACACCGCATTCTCGCTAATTATTCACAAGCCATTCCTGGGAGGTTGCTGGACACCCTCAGAGCGTGCCGAACCCTCGTGGGGCTGAATACATGCTGGCCCTATGTAGAACTCAAGAGATGAGAAGCAGCAGGGGCTGCTGTGCCGAGGGCAGAGGGAGCAGGCCCGGCTCACCTCGGCGCGAATCTGGCGCATGGAGTCGCGGTCGCGCAGCGTGGCCGTGTGCGGGGTGCGGTTCACCGTGTCGAAGTCGATGGTGATGCCGAAGGCCACGCCGATCTCGTCTGTGCGCGCGTAGCGCCGGCCGATGGAGCCCGCGGCGTCGTCCACCTTGTGGGAGATCCCGTTCCTGGTCAGTGCTTCGGCTGCAGGGAACAGAGCAGGGATCAGACACGGCCCCAGCACAGGCACTACAGCACCTCAGAGCCCCAGTTTGACTCTGACAGATCACCCAACGTTCCATCCTCTGTAGGACTGTTGGAACCCTGGAAGCTGAGGATTTCAGGCTTTCTGTGCTGACAGGCACTGACCCTCAAGCAAGCACTACATTTGAGCTGAGGCCATGGAAAAGGCTTCCAAAACTGAGTGACAGCACTGGGATTGTGGGTGTGGAGTTCGAATAGAATTGTGTGATATCACAGGGTGGAAAACTTAGGATTTAAAATTTTAGTGTATAGTAATATATACAAAGCAATATGGATGATTTGGAGCGTAGGCTAAGTTCTTCTTGCACCTTCTTCTTCATGGGTTTGGGTGGTAGCTTGTAATTAGGTGAAAAGGCCCACATTGCAGACCATAGGTGGTTAGTTATTTGGTTAAAAGCAAAAATAGTACAGAAGTCATCTCATTATTGGATAATTAGTGCTTAAAAGACCTTAGAAAGATTTAAAGACAGAGCCATTTTCTACCTTGTTGGCTGGAACTCACAACTTGTGAGACTGTGCTATAGATAAGAATTAATAAACAACTGAGTCCAAATACAAACACTGCATCTCCCAAGCATTTAATCCCAGCTCTAATAGAAGAAAAGAAGACAAAAACCCAACATTTTTTAGGACCACAGGGTCAAACCCACCCTGCTCTCTCAGCTCTCCACGCTGCACCACAACTCTCACCCCAAGTGCAAAGTCACCAAGCTTTTCCCCTTGTCATCAGTGCCACAATTGTGCTTTAACTCCAAACCCCAGGCTCAGTGTGCAGGGCACATCCAGGCCAGAGAGACAAAGTCCCAGGCAGAACTGGTGCTGACCCCTGTTCCTACCCTTCACCTGTCCAGTTTATGGTCCCTATCTTTCACCATGAAAACCAGTGGGCAGGTCTGACAGAATGGTTGCAGGCTCAGCAGCTCTGGGACAGACTCAATAACTTAGGTGGCCAATAAAAGCAAAGCAAACTTTAATAACAAAACAAAACCCCCCACTGCTCCAGTTTCTCCTAAGCAGTGGGAAAGATTTATTTTTGACACAGAGGGAAAAAAAGCAATATCTTTTACGCTCCAAACCAACACAGGGATGGTCATGGTGGTGGGTTTTTTGGGTATAGCTGAAGAGTTTGATGGATACCCAAAGCTTGTGGATACTCAGCTGGTTCAGGTCAACTCCCTGAGCACTTTGGAGAGTCACATGATCCCAATGCTATTTTCAGAGATCTCTGCCCAGTGCACAGCCCCACCAGACCCAAAGTGCTTAACACACTTACACAATTCCTTGACAAAAGGCATGAATTCCTGATTCTGGCTCAGAGGAAGAACGGAGCACTTGAACGGTGCTACAACAGCTGGGAAGCTGAAGTACTGTGGAAAAAAGGAAAAGCACAAGTAAATACAAGTTTAATGGTCAGATCAGACTCTTGGGAGGTGAGAATAAGCTCTGACTGAGGCTGGAGGGAGGGTGAGTTTTCTGGGGGAGTTTCTGGCCTACTCTAAGACATCAGCAGCAACATCTCACACCACTGGAGCAGGACTGGTTTTCTTCACATTCCCCCTTATCTCCTGACAGGTAAATGTTACCTCTCATCAGAACAGGTCTATTTTAGAGCCCTCCTAAAGAAATTTAACTTCATCTGAATTACAGAAAAATTAAGAGTGGAGGTGTCTTTCCAGGAGATTTAGTCTTATGCATAGTCTAAACCAAACTTCCTGTTTGAGACTCCACACACATGGAGCATATGCAGCAAAAAGGTTTTTAGAACCTTTCACAGACATCCTCAGAAAATAAACATGTGCCAGAAGTGAGGGAAAAATAGTAAAATTTTTCCTGACAACCAGCAAGGTATAAAAGGAACAGAAGCAATGCATGTGAGATGTACCACAATATAAATCAGCTCAGGCTACATAGAAAGTAAATGGGTACTAGAAGGAAGGTAAATCCAGTATTTTATACTTCAGGAGCAGTTTGGGATTCAAAGTTAACTGTGTCCTAACTCTGGGCTCCTGAGCCTTGTCCCACCAGTCATACATGTACCACATTCTGTGACACCCAGAGACACAAAGCACTTTTATTATGTCATATTTCTTTTTTTATCAACACAGTCCAGGAGCCAGGAACAATGAGCAGGAAGCAGCACCAAGTTTCCAGCCAGCTTCTCATGGGCTACCAGCAATGGCACAGAGCACCACATCTGGGCACTGGCTGGAGGAAGCTCTGTATGTAACAAACACTTCCCTCGGGCCCCTGCTACAGCAAAGCTTCAGGCCAAGGTTTTAGGGGTGTCCAGAACCAGAGAAGGCTGAATTTCCCAGGGGACTGAGCAAACAGTTAGTCCATCCTGCTGCACAGAAGTATGATTCCAGGAAAAGCAGCAGAAAGAAAGGAAATTAAACACTGAAGATATGCATTTTACTGAGCAATGGAACACTGCCAAGTGTGGATCCAGAAGGAGGAATTTCTCACCTCCTTGCCAGTAACCCAGCGAGAGCCTCATGCACACATGGCCCCAGAATGCTCTGATGTAAAAATGACATGTTCTCTGGCAAGAACAGCAATTCCACACCCCACCTGGGCCTTCCCACCTCTGCTGGGAATTATGCAGTGTTATTTCAGCCCTTTCCCTGGGTGTCAGGGGAAGCAGGTGCCTGCAGCTGGCCCAGCCTCGGGGGCACTCACCGTTCTCTGCTCGTCTCCTTCCCGGATGCGGAATGTGTGCTCGAACACCGTGTACATGATCCTCCCGATGCCAAACGAGGGCTCAATCACATTTGGGACAATTTCTTCCACTGGAACACAAAATAACACACATCACCATTAAAAATGTGTTTAGACACAAGAAATAAGGTGGAGTTGCTGGTGCTTTCTGCTCAGAAGTGCTGGTTACGTGTAGATGAGTACATGGAAATGAAAGATTAAATATTTCTGCTCTAAATACAAATACCTGAAATAGAAATTTGGACTTAGCTCATGTACAGGACATATTTAGGCTGTAGAAAACAACTCAGGGCCCTTTCTCTGGCTTCTTTGAGGAACTAAATCCATGCATTTTGGAAAGTTTCCTGCTAGCCCCATTTCCTGTATCAGGACAAAAGCTCTGTGGAGATGCAGTCACTGACTTTCCAAAAGCCTTCCTACTCTTCAATTTCTAGGAAATCACATTTGGCATTTTTCCTATGCCGTGTTACAATATTAACAGGACAATACTACCAATAAAGTTCATACTCGAGGTGTATCCTGATGATGATCAAACAACAAAGGATCAAATTTACCATGTAATGTTTTCTGAAATCTCTTCACAGTAACCATGTCCTTTGTTAATAGAAAAGTTTTCCCTTCAGTTTCAACAGTGAATTCCCTGCAAAGGAAAAAGAAGTCATTTAAAAGCTATGGCAATAAACAAATAAGTTTTATTTCCTTAGTTGTGTCACTTGGTTGACTCTGAGAGTGGGATGATAGAAGCCAGGGAAAACCTCAGAGATGAAAGAAACATGTAGCATACCCATTAAAAGAAATTTGCATTAATAATAAAATTACTACATGTACATTAAAAGCAACCATTTTCAGAATCACGTTGAACTTAGCTGTGGTTAACAGCCTGAAGCAAAGTCAATTGGGAAATTCTCAGGATGAAGCCTATACACACACCACAGAGAAAAACAGAGGCATACAAAGCAGGCACTGGACTACCAATAAACCAGGGATATTGCTTGTAACTCATCTATTGAACCATTTCAGGGACATTCTGGATGGACCAAGTTTCTTCTCTGCAATAATTTCTCTGCCCATTTTGAGTGCTACTGTTTTTTTCTACACTTTCACATTTATAGAGATGTGAAAGAAATAAATTTTAGTTCAGGGGAAGAAAGAAAGGTGTAAATGTCACCATTCTGTAATGTAATCATTGATCCTACACCTTGTACCATTTCAAGCAGGAAATTAAGTTTATTTTTTTGTTACTGCACCATTAGCTTTCTCCTAACACAGACAGCTGTTGGCCTGTTTCAGCCAAATCTGACAACTGTAAAGACTTCTCATATTTTCAGTTCCTGCACGTGTTGTTAGGAAGGCAGGTCAAAGAAAATCATACAAAGCTCCTGCCACAGTAAATCAAAGGCTGTAACAGGTCCAAAAGCAGCTCACTAAACACTGGAGGATACTCAGGCAAGTTTTGTTTCTCATTTAACTATTTTGTTCCATTGGTCACAGAATTATTTCATTAATTTTCAAGTTTTAAGTCAGTCCTGGTCCACTCTCAAACCAGAGTGGGGAAGCTGGAAAACAATTCCCATTTCACTGAACTGTTTCTCTTCTGGGATGATCCTACTAAAGGCAGCAGCTCATTCCCACACAGACAAACAAATATTTATGTGCATACACTCAGAGGTATGTTGAGGGGTGACCAGCAATGCCTGGTGAGAGGGACAGCACTCAAACATCACAGATGACCCACACAGCCTGCCCTCACAAGGAAACTGGTTTAAGGTGGCTCAGATAAATGCAGCAGCCCTTTGGAGCTCACATCAGGGTGTCAGAGGAAGGCACCACACACACAGAGCCAGCTCACCCTTTCTCGTTGAGCAGCTGCTCCATCTCGCTGATGTAGCACTCGTCACACATGGACAGGTATTCCATCACCACCTTGGCATCCTTCTTGTAAGCTTTGCCAATGGCTCCCTTATTTGCCTCAAACTGAACAATGTTGACTGTTCTGTACAAGGCAGTTAAGGAGCTTGTGAGGACAGAAAGCAGGGCCTAGTTCCTTCATTATGTCAAAGTTAATGGCTACACAACACAGAGACATCTTCTCCACTACTGGATGAAGGAACTTCCCTCCAAGAGAGGAAAGGAGTAACAAATGCTCAGTTCTTTCCAGGTCACTTCCCAAAGTCATGCTGGCCTGTAGTTGTAGGTTTCCCTGTTAAATACACAGATGTAACTTGGAATAGAGCTGTGCAGATCTCCAAGACATCTCCCTGTCCAATCCCTTTTCACTTGAGGAGAAGCTGGTTTATTCTGAAAGGATATAGGTTCTTTGAGATGCTTCTCAGCTATGAGAGGAACTTTGGTGGCGCGGGCATGGCAGGAAAGGTCATAGCAGGAACGATCAGCACAGCCAACGATCTCAATCCAACCCTGAAAAAACAAAACTGGAAGCTTTCACCAACTCACTTTTTTGTCCACTTAACCATCAAATATGTTTATTCACCCTTAAGCCCTTCCTGCTCCCATGACTGTTTTTTCTACATAATTAGCTCTGTTACAATAAGCAGCCCTCCCTCACCAGTTGCTCCCTCATTTGAGTGATTCCATTTGTTTCCAGAGGAAACGATCAGTCATCTACCCAGTGCCTGTGTTCAGGGCCAGCTTTTCCACATGGCTTGGCAGAGCACAGCCCTGTGCCAACAGCTCGGGCTGGGGCCAGAGCACACCGTCCTATCACTCACATGCCACAGGCACACAAGGCCTCATGTCCCCAGGGCTCTACTTGGCCATGGGACACACAGCAGGGAATCAACCACACTGGAATGGCCAAAAGCCTGGCTTAGGAGCTGCTACAACACAGATCACACGCAAGGGAAGATCTTAGTTCAATATTTCAGCATGTATGGCAAGGAGGAATCTCAGAACACCGTTCACACTGCATTGGTGAAGCAGCAAACACAACCTCCCTCTGGATTTCCTAACAGACAATCCCATGTAAGACAAGGCTCAGCAGCTGCTTCCCACTCACTGTCACATCAGTGTGAGAGGTACAGGCAGCCAGATGTTGTGTGGTTTTCCAAGCTGGAGTCACATAGCAGAGTGTCAGAAAACAGAAAAAATCCCTGTGCTTGACAATTGTGGTGTTCCAGGTTATTTTGCAGGATTTTTACAGAAATTAGGCTATTGGAGTGTTACAGCTACTTCCCAGAAAACACAGAATAGAGGTTTATGTGGTAGTTCAACCTGGAGAAGAGAAGGCTCTTCCAGTGCCTAAAGAGCTGGAGAGGGACTTCAGACAAGGGCACGGAGTGACAGCACAAAGGGGAATGGCTCTAAACTTAAAGATGGCAGGTTTACATTAGACATTCATTCCCTGTGAGGGTGGGGAGGCCCTGGCACAGGTTACCCAGAGAAGCTGTGGCTGCTCCATGCCTGGAAGTGTTCCAGGCCAGGCTGGATGGGGCTTGGAGCACCCTGGAATAGTGGAAGGTGTCCCTGCCCATGGGAGGTGGGCTGGATCTTTAAAATCCCTTAACCCACATCACTGTATGCAGTAAATTTATAGAATGGATTTTAAGCTATTCAGACCACTTCCCTTGTTACAGCTGAGTGCTGCCAGCTGATACAAACATTTTTGGTCAGAGTTAAGCAAAAAACCAAAGCATGGACCAGCTCCCAAAGTGTTCCTTTCATGCCCCTGGAACTGCTGTGCTCACTCCTGGGTTAGGCTGTTGCCTGCTCTGTGAACATTGTCCTGATCATCATGACAAGGCTTGCAAAGTTGAATAATCTTATTTACATGGTGTGGCCCACCCATGTCCAGTTTAGACTATGAACTTGTAGAAGCCAGCTATGGACATTCAGAGGAAGCCATTCCTTCAGTCATTTCTCTAGGTCTTCTCTATATGAAGACAAATCACTCATCTGAGCTGCAGGAGGTTTGGGTTTTTTTCTAATCTTAAGTTTGGTAGAATTTTACTGGCTGCTATGCCTCTAATGTGCTGTAACAAAACATCACTAGTGGTAAGTCTAAATACAACCAACAATACATGAAGGAAAAAAAAGGCATTCAACAAGGCTTGAATGAAAAAGCTCTTAATGACTCAGCAGGAAGATGATAACAAATCCTTGAGGAATTTTTCTTCCAGCACCAGCTGTCTGAACTGGCAGGAGTGAACTCATTTCTCACAGCATGGAAGAGGGAAAGGAAGAGCAAGCATTCAAGCAGGAAGCAATCTGCCCTGGAATAACAGCTCCAGCAAAACAAATCCTTCCCCACTGCTGCTATAGAGGTTATAGTCTTTGGAAAGCACCAGGACCCAGTTTCCTTTAACTCCAGATGAAACTTGACCAGTGAAGTGTCCCCAGGCTACTTCAGGCTCCAGCAAAGGAGCCTGGACCTACCAAAGCAGCATGAACAGCTCATAAACTTTGTGCAGGGAGCTGACCTGCCCCTTGGTCCTGGATTCAGAATATTTCAACTGCACTGTGTGTGTTCAGACCAACATGGAGCCGGACAGACACATCAGACTCACAACCCTAACTTTAAAAAGCCAGAAACAAACCAGATCTGACAGGGGCTCCCCTTGCTGTTTCCACTTTGCCCACTCACATAGGAGGTTTTGGACTCTGCATCCCAGCAGTCACAGGCATAATGAGCCATCTCATTCTCCATGTGCTGTCGGAAGCGCAGCTTCTCTGGGGACACGCCGACCTTTGTGAGGAAGAGGTAGATTCTGCCAATGAAGTAACCCAGAACCGAGTTATTGATCACACCCTGCAGGGAGAAAAAGCAGGAAGAAAACACTCACATGAATACCTAAGGAAGCAAGGTCATGATTTGAAGTTGAACTTCTGCAGGCAATCTGACATGTTACAGAGAGAACCTGTGGTTAAGTTCTGTCTACCCTGAAGCTGTTACATCTCTTCAAATTCACCTCGTGCCACTGGCACCATCTCCATCTGACCACAACAGTGAGTTACTGTCATTCCACGACTCATCACCCACTGGATCTGAGGATCACCTACTTGTAAATACCCCACTGTATGCAGCAGTGCAGTCACTGGCATTACAACAGCTGCACCCTACAGTTCACAGCTGCAATACAACAGAGGGATGGTGTTCTTTTTTTGGCTCTTGTTTTTGGGATTTTTTTGCTTTGTTTATGTTTTTTAAAGGTGGTGTTTTGGTGTTTTTTTGGGGTTTTTTTTCATTTGAGGGTTGGAGGAAATGGGGTGGAGGAGGTTGGTAAATCAACCCATTATAATTAGATGAATCAGGAAGTGATTCATCTAATTATGCAAGCCATGTACTCATGGGAGTCAGCAGCTGAATGTGAGATTCCCAGATACTGCTTGTATTAATATTCCTTACTGTCCCTCTTCACTAGCTAAGTGTGAAGCTTAGCTTCCAACCCTTATCCCAGCACCACCTGCACTCTTCTGGTAGCAAAGGCCAGGCCTAGATCTCAGTCTCACTGATTCACTGAAGAGAATCTACTCATAAATCTGGCAGCAACCCCCAGCTGCCACCACCACAACACAAACTTTGTGCAAGCCCAGTGTAGGGAGCTGATGCACACCCTCAGTCCCGGATTCAGAATATCTCAACTGCACTACATGTGCTCAGACCAACAAGGGACTGGACAGACACATCACTCAGAGCCTTAATTTTAACAAGGCAGTTTGTAACTTAGCCTTGAGAGCAACATTGCAAGGAGCAGGCTGGGGGTGCCTGCAGGAGGAGTGTTACCTGCTGGACGGCGTCTCCCAGGCGCATGACGTGCGCAGACTGCCCGCTGACCTGCGCCTTGGCCGAGTACAGGAGGATGTTGAGATCTGCCACGTTCTGAAACTTGGGGTGGTTCTTCTCACTGGGGTCCACAAAGTGCTCAATTTCTGCCATGGTGAATTCCCTAGTGAAAACAAACAAACACACGTTAAATATTTTATGCATTAGACCCCAATAAACCATTCTGCTTCAGCCTCTGACAGCAAGCCAGTAATTTAAAAGCATACACAGACCCAGCCAAGACAATGGGCAGACTGGAACATGAACCAGTCTCATCACTGGATTTAGTTTCATCTTCAAATTCCTAACAAAACTTTCTACAAATCCATCTAGAGCTCTCCAGGCCGTGGTTAACACCACTGTGAATCAGAGCAGAGAACACCACCTTTGGAAGTATTTCCAGAAGTTCTCTAGAGTTTTTCCACACTGCTCTGATGCCCATACTAAAAGAAGTTGTTCCTTACAGGGTTTGCTGATTAAATCAGTGGCTTTAACTCCTGTCAGAGGTGCCAAAAATAACCAGGTGAGGTGGTAATTTCCTGAAGATAATGATACTGCTGCACACAGCAATGGCATGAATTCTGTTTTAAGAACTTGTCTTTAACATATCTTTACTCAGAGATTGATTCTGAGCCTTCTTGCTTGAAATCACTTTCCACTGAATTAGCTCATTATCAAGAACCTTTAAAAAAGCTCTAGGTAATCATTAACTGTAAATCACAGCCATCACAGGGTGTAATTTGCTGTGATTGCATAATAACAGTCTCCAATAAATGTGCCACAAGCATATCATTTATATCTGACTGAAAATGATTTCAAAGAGAGAAGTTCTCATTTCCAGATGAGCAAAACAGAACAGGAGGACTGAGGAAATTCCTGAGTTCCCTCTGTGCTAAGGATGCCACGGCCTCTCAGTGGTATTTTATGGCACCACAAAATAATCAGCTCCCAAGTTTACAACATGTACTGCCTGTGCATGGGAGCACTTGTTCCAAATTATATGGAAGAGACTTCCAATTAGGATAAATCAGTTTAAATACAGAGATTTATCCCTAGTGAAAGACAATAATCACTTTTATCCAAAGATAGAACTGAAAGTGATTTCCAATAACCCTGAGCTTTCCAGCTTAACTGATCTTGTGACACAAACACTGGTCCCGAGTCAGGTTATCTCCCAACTTCCTCTCTGGAGCAAGTGTAGAACTGCAGAATCTGCAGGACTGAGACAAGGAAATATTGCTGCAAGGTCAATCACATTTTGATTTCAGTTTCAAAGCTGCATGAACAGAATTAAACAAGCAAAGTCCTGTAGAGAACACAGCCACCTTTGACATGATTCTTTTAGGCTATGATGGAAGCCAAATTCTGTCAGTGAAACTGAGTTTAATCTCGGATACAACAACTATTTCAGAGATTCTACTTCTCACAAGCCAGTCTTAGAATTCTGTACTTAAAACCTAAACTGTGAGTTCATCTGTAAAGCCTGACACTCACCAGGCACATAATCAGGATTCCCCTGGGAGAAAGCACTAAAGTGAAACAATCCTGCAGAAACCCTGGAAGAAAAGGAAGATGCTCCCTGCTCCCAGGCACCCTCCTGCTGAAAGAGGAAGCTGGCAGTACCTCACTCTGATAAGGCCGGAGCGGGGTGAGATTTCATTCCTGAAGGAATTTCCAATCTGGGCAGCAGCAAAAGGCAATTTGCCTTGGTTAAACTCCAGCAGACGTTTGAAGTTGAGGAATATTCCCTGGGCAGTTTCTGGCCTCAGATAGCTGAAAGGAGATGGGGGAGAGGAAAAATCAGGAAGATTTAAGGGTGGGGAAAGCAGGGAGAAAGATACAGTTGCTACAAAACTTACAGGTGAAAGTTTTTCTCTTGATACTTTTAATTCCAGATTAAAAAAAAAAAAAGAGCAAAAAACAACCAATAGACTGAAGAGGAAAAACTTCACCTCCTTCCTCAAACAGGTATCCTGAAGCAGGTTTTATACAGCCATGAAGTTACTGACAATTGGAGTCCAGCATTAACTGGCTTTATGGAAACTACTCCAATGAGTAAGAGCACAGCTGGGATCTGTATTTTGGGTGCTTTAAATATTTTCATGATTCTCCAACTCCCCCTTGTTTCTCCTGCCTTTCCCCAAGACTCCAAGGAATGCTAACCTGCTACAGGAGGCTGGGACTAAGAGGCAGAGGAAGGCTACTCCAGAGATTTCATTTTTATTCCAAATGATCTCTAAAGCAAGGAGAGTGTGAGCAGATGAAATCAGCACCTACCCAGGCATGTTTCCTCCAGGCCCAATGGAGGTCTTGAACATCAGATTGAAAGAAACAGGAGGGGACAGGTCATTCCCAGTGACAGGGGACTTCACATTGTAGTTCACAAAGAGATCTGCAAGCTCTTGCTGGCCATAATTGTCCAACTAATGCAAAACATAAGAGAATTATTTTAATTACTAGACAAGAAACAGGAATCAATGTCCTCTTTATGTTTTACTGAGCGTGATCCACAGCTCTGAATCACCTGCCCAAAATATTCCCTTCTAACCTAAATTTTCAGGCAAGCTACAGTTTGAATCAGTGACAGAAGAATACACTTTGCACATTTGCAAACCCATTTTAGTAATAGGTCCAGGATTTAGTCATACCACAGGAAGTCTGAGCTTAAGAGTGGGTGTAAAGCACAAGAAAAGTCATTGGGACTGCACCACCACCCACCAGAACAGATTCTCTTGAACAGATTCAGCTGAAACATGGAGAGGTTGGTGTTGGGAGCAAAAAAAATACAGCAATGACAGAGAAGAAAGCTAAAATGTCTGCAGGGCTTTGTTTGCATTCATTTCTATTTCTTCTGCTGCTTGAAACACAATATTCAAGCTATGCAACAGATGCCCTTTCAGAGCTGTTCTGCATTTCTAGTTGTCATGATCTTTCATATATCAGGAAAAAATATCCAAAGACAGGATATAAAAATACTCTATTAATAGAGATGTTTCCCTAAAGGATGGCCAAAGTTTAGGGTTGTAGTGTGGAAAACCTAATGACAGCTGCTCAGTGATGCAAAACACTGACAAAAAAAGTTTCTCTTTCTGGAAGGAAACATTCATTGAATGCATGGCTTTGGAAGAATTTATCCTAGAAGTCATGAGAACATTAAAAGAAAAACAAAAAAATAAAGGCAAATGTTTGTACAATTGTTCAGGAATGTCAGCCTGAGCACCAATTATTCTCATGGTAAACACAGGAAAAAATCTTTGCGGGGTGCCAGAGACAGAGGAACAAATCTCCAGTGCTTCAAAGCTGAGACAATTTCAGAACAAAGTAAATCAGTGCTGAGCTGACTCAAAAAAACCCTGACAAAACTTGTGATCCATCTCTGTTCCTTTGTACAACAACCCCACAGAAGGGACTGATAAATGTAAAAGCTTTTTCCCAGGGTATGAAGTGAAACAGAGCAGACCAACTCCAAGACTAAGCTTCAGACCTATCAACTCAACAAACACTCACGAGATTCATTAATACAAGAGCAGTAACTCTCCAAAACAGTGAGGGAGATGTGATTCACCAGCAAGCTCAGAGTATTTATATCATTAAATTTTCAGTATTTGAGAGGATCTCTGGGGTAAAGACCTCTGAGCACCCTCAGGAACAGAAAAGGGCCACTGCCCCTGGACTCTATCACACACTCCCTGAAGCAGCCACCTCCCCATGCAGCACCCACCTGTGTTAGAACATTTTCCATTTCTGCCTTTTTCTCTGCTGTGCACTTCTTGTCAGACATCAGTTTCTGCAGGTGAGCTGTAAGAGAAGTTGGTCATGAGTTCATATTGCAACTCCATCACTGACTCCAGTAGAAAACAGCTCAGGAGGATCCCCCAGCACGAGTTAAGTCATGTCCACAACTTGTCCTGACAGTGTCCACCAGGGTAATTCCAGTCGTGTCCTCAGGGCAGTGGTGACCTACAGTTCACTGTACTGGTGTGCCACAGGGAAAACAACACATTCTTATCTAGTTGCCTTCCAATATTATTTCTCTAAACCCAAGCAATGGCTTTGTAGTCCTTTTCTTGCTTTGTATTACACAGACTAGACATTAAATGTCTGATCCCAAGCAGCAAGACTGGCTTTATTCACACAGGCAGGTACAGAGCTGGTACAGTGGGGCTGGACTGCATTCCCCATTACAGCACAACATCCTCCCTGACACACAAAGGCACATGGTGATGCCAAGATTCCCACTCCTGTCTGAAAAAAAGCAATTGGAGTTTTTAGTCAGTAACAGCTCAGTTTGGCACTAACAGCAGGTGGCTGTTCACAGGGAGGGGATGCAGAACACAGGGACATGCTTGTTGATGAGGCTGCTCAGAAAGGAGACAGAGGTTGGAAGGGCTTCTTTTGAAGTTGTTTTTATTTTGACAAAAAAACCTCTAAATGAATATCATGAAAACTGCTTTAATGCCAATATAGATCATTCTGCATACTTGAATTTCAAGGAAAAGGCTCAAACACCAGAGAGTACAACTCACTTAAGCAGAGTGGAACAATCCTTCCATTCACAGTGGAGCTGTACATGAGAAAGTTTTCACACAGGCTTCTTATTTCTGAGATTTCTTCATGTGACCTTCTTGGTTTGTTTTTCCAAACAAATTTTAATAACCAGGAAGAAGTGTGAGGATTTTGCAAATCAAAGAAATGCCCCAGGTCTATTTCTAAGGTACACATGCAAGTCATCCACTGCCATGTAATTGACCTCTCATAGTAAAAACATACCCTGACTCCTCACAGCACCAATAAATTGTTTCTCAGTACTTAAAAATGCAACTGAAATTCAAGAAAACAGAGACCAGAATGCAGTGGAGTACAGGAATCTTGTTATACAGGGAATCCTTGGCTTAGACAACACAGCAATCTTTCATAGCCTGATGACACTGGATTTTACAAAAAGGGACATAACTGTGTTTTCACCAGAGATCCTGAACCTCATTTAAGACACCAACAGAATCTACGGGATTTTTGTAAGGTATGATTAATTAGTTGCAATCACAGGTATGAAAGACTGGCTACACCAGCAGGCTTTCCTTGAGAAATACTCTCTTTTCCAGTGCTTGTACCACTGCAGGAAATCCCCAGGCCCACCAAGCCTGGAACAAAATCAAACCTTTCAAGAGATGATCGGCACGAAAACATTCCCCGTTTTTCACATCTTTCACCATGAAGTCAGCAAACTTGTCTACGTGGCCAGAAGTCCTAGAAGAGATGACATCAAACAAGGAATGTGACAGCTGCCACCAGACAGCCCCAGGTCTGTGTGATCCCAGTGGACAGACCTTTATCAAAGTGAAATCCTTCAAAAACGGCAGGCTCACTCTTGCTTCAGATTACAGAGTCACGTTAAGCATCATCACCCCTCAGAAAACATCATCTGTGAGAAGTTTCAATACATCTAAATCCTAAAATGTGTCACAAAGATGACACTTACTGCCTTCAGGAACTGCATCATGTTCAAAACTAGACATAGGTGCAGTAGTGAGGAGTAACCAGTAATTCAGGTGGAGATATTCCCAGCATTTTATAACTCAGCTGCATGAACGCTTCTGCCCTTTTTCTTGTCTTCTTAAATCTTTTGGAAAAAGAAATAATGACAATTTCTTACCTAATGGGACTGCTAAGAGGCTTTGAACTCTCAAACCTGAGTGCCACTGCTTTCCCTGACTTACAGAACAGCTTCTCACACTGACCTGTGCACTGGTACCTAATTATGGTATGAAATTGGGTGACTCAGACTGAAGATCACTGTGGGTAATTTCACAGAACACTGTAAAAAGCACCCATGACCAGAAATTATGTGCTGCAGGTAAAAAACCAAAAGACCCATATTTACTTTAGAACTGGCTCAGGTGTGAGCATGGTGCAGTCAATCTCCAGGATTTGCTCTTCCTGAATAAAGTGATGTCTCCATGCTTGGATGATGTTGTTCTTCAAAGCACACCCAACAGGCCCAAAGTCATACAGACCACTGACTCCTGCCAAGAGGAAAAGGTAAAAAAGCAGTGTGAGATTGTACAAAGCTGCACTGTTTGGAGGAGATGTCTTCCCTTCTCAGCATTTCCATCAGTTGGTCTCACTTTATGAGCATGAAGCACAGTTCAGCTGCAGAGCACTGAGGGATCAGGTAGTGACAGAATCTAAAAGTGATAAACTCCTGCAACCAACAACTTTAAAAATCACATTCCCTCCACCAATGGATTCTGCTTTGTGGAAACTTTTGTGGGAGCAATCGGACTCTAGGAGGAATCTGAATACAGAAGTGATCATGTTATTGTCAGGAATAAATAACACGTATCTGCAAATCACCAGTGTAGCTGCAAAGATTTTAAAAAAAAGCCAATAAACATCTCAGAGTGTTTAATTTAGTACCTGAGGTGAAAGAGCAATAACCATAGAGGCACTGTGCTGCCTCCTGAGATGCTCATATCAGCCATCTGAAGAGGTTTAACAGCCACATCTATTCACCTGTGCCATAAAGTTCATTGGCAAAGTTCACTGAGGGAACAGGTTCTTAAGTTCACAGAGAGTTTGAGCATTATTGGTCCCCTTGTGGGCCATTCACTTAAGAGCTGGACTCTATGATCCTTGTGGGACTCTTCCAGCTCCAAATATTCTGTGATTAACTTGCCAAGAAAAGCTCAGGTAGAGAGGAATGGTTATAAATAAGCTGATGATCTCCTTAAGCCCCAAACACCCTACCCTCAGCAAAGCAGTCATCTTCTACCAATGCAATGCATCCTAAAGTCCAATCATTTCCATTCAGAGAGCACAAGACAAAAATTGAGCCCCATCCCAACCCAAACTCTTCAGGAATGGGGAATTTTTGAAAGGCTGACAGACTCAAGCAGGAAAGTTAAAGCAAATTCAAAAAAAAAATAAAAATCTTGTATGCCACATTAATATAACATTGCTAGAGTGCAGCATTTCACCCAGTTAGGAAGACCAGAACATTAGCCTAAAGAGATTAAAATGTCCATTTCTTCAAAGCCATACCTCCATAAATAGAAAAGGCTTGGTCATAGAAAAACCTCCTTTTGAGGGTGTCTTCCATCTTAACTCTGTCCACAATGTCATCTTTGGGCTGTAAGGCCAGCTCCTGTAAGACAGGCAAAACAAAACCAGTTAATAGCTCCTGATTCTGGCAGGAGAAGAAATCCTCTTCACTCACCACTGCAAAGACCATTTTCAAGAAAAGGTATCTTGTTGACATCCTCATTTTCCAAAGAGGAATCTTTCCACTGAGATTCAAGTGCTCAATTATGAACGTCCTCGTCTGAATGCAGCATTTCAGACACTTGAGGTGGACTCATGATCAAACTTTCCCTGAGCGAGTTATCCTCACCTTTCTTCACAATCACTGCAAAAAAAATGCCAATTTCCAAAGCAATTCTGACCTTCCTCCCTCTCCTGACTATGAAAAGAGCTTCAAGTGACAATCTCAGACTGCACATATCTAACTCCTGGCATATATAAACCTTTCAGTCAGGTGCTCCTCACATGAAAGAATTTTGACTATGAAGATTAGAAGCATCATCATCCTCATGCTCTGCCAAAAGGATGATTGTAAAATTCAGGTCTGCACTCAGAAAACTCGGGAATGCCTTAATGCCCTGACAAGATACTGTGAAAATGTTTAAGAGCAGACTCACTATTTTATCTGAAAACTTGATTTTTTCAATCTAATCCATGAGTGAGCTCAACAGACCTGAAAGATTTCCTTCAAGGAAGAGGTTTTGATAATTAAGGCAGAGTTAAGCCCAGAAGTTCAATAAATTCAGATCCTCCTAAATGTCTCAGACTACCACTTCGAAAAACCTTTGGGTAACAAAAAGTATTGTGTGTCCATTTATTTAAACTGCCCCTTTTCTATCATCTGTAATGACAAATAAACCTGGTCTAATTTTAAAAGCACTGTACTCTGTGTACTCAACTGCTCCACCCTGCTCAAAGTTTCAAATTCAGAGCTGCTCTGACATCTTCAAGTAGGAACCACAGGGCTTGAAAACCACCACTGCTGCCTTCCCCAAAAGGTGGAAGGGACTGTGATCCCTGCTGGGAAAGGCATCAGGACAGAAACACTCCCAGTACTGGAGTGCTGCACTCCCAAGGGCAGATGCTGCGTTTGCAAGGTCACCTTGCAGTGACAGCCCACACAAATTGTGTAAGCGCTAAGAAACCTCCCCACTGCATCCTACAGGCACCCTCCAGCACAGAGGTGGGGCTCACAGGGACACCAGGACTCCAAACCTGCCTGGTGACAT
>VXBB01011836.1:115695-130612 GCA_013399915.1 Illadopsis cleaveri
CCCTGGGCAGCCCCTCCGGCCCACACAAGAGTTTGCGTATGGTGGGAAGTGCTACACCCGCCCGAGTTGTGCGTGGGGCAGGGTGACGCCTGCCCCGCTCCCCCCGGTGAAACGTCACCCCGAAAGTGGCGCTGTCCTTGGGGTTGGGGACACCCCACTGTCCCTGAGCACACCTCCAGCCCCACAGCAGGGTTTGTGTGTGGTGGGAGTACTGCACCTCCCGTGGGGTGCATGGGGTAGGGTGGTACCTGCTCTCCTTCAAGTGACACATGACGCCCCCCAGAAGTGTCGCTGTCCCTGGGTGGGGGACACCCCATTGTCTCCGAGCATCCCCAGGCCCACACCAGGGCTCATGTCGTGTCCCCCTGCAGTGCGTGTGAGGCAGGGTGGTTCCTGTCCCCACCCAGGCGATATGTCACCCCGGAAAGTGTGGCTCTCCTTGGGCTTGGGGACACCACATTGTCCCTGAGCATCCCCGCGGCCCCACAGCAGGACTCTGCACCAACCAGCGCCACTCTCTCTGCTCAGTGTCCCCTTGTCCCAGAGCCACATCCCAGCGCCTGTCCCCAGCCTTGGGGCAGGGACTGGCAGGGGCAAAGGAGGATGGCGGGGAGCTGAGGGCGGGATGTTGTTTTTTCAATCAGCTGCAGGACTTGAGCTCCAAAGGCTTTGTAGCTTTTGGGCTCGGTGCTGTTTTGCTTTGCGCTGATCCACGGCCGTCCCTCGCTGCCCGGGGGCTGTGCAGGGTGGGCTTAGGGCCGCGGGCAGGAGGCCAAGCTCTGCTTTCCCAAGTGTGGGGGGTCTTCCCTGGGAGCCAAGCCAAGCAAGCCCACGTCAGGCAGAGGAGCCGTGGCAAACACGGTGCCACGGGAGAACTTCGCATCCCCGGGAGTTAAACCCTCCCTGGAAGAGAATCCAAACACAGGTTACATAAAACAAAATTTAAGGCAAATTAAAAAAATAACAAACCCCAAAACATTTCCCACACACGCTTTCCCCGCTGCCTTCCTCCTCCTCACCCTCTCCCCTTCTTCCCCTCCCACTCCCAGAGCCGGGAGCATCGGCACTGATGCAATGTTGGCGTAATTGGAGTATTCAGGCTGCTATTTTGTACCTGTCTGTTTATTTGAGAGACAGCCTCAACCTCCTAATGAACGTGTCTGAATATTTATCTGCTGCTCTTGAATGGTGCATTTGTGTTTCAAATGCTTAACTGTTATTTTTATTTAGCTGCAAATTGCTGTTTTTATTTCGCTGGCATACCTGCTTGGAAATTGCTCTAGCATGAGGTTATTGCCGAGCTGTTTTCTATTTCTGAATTCTTTTTTAATTAATCCTGTGCTGATAAATGTGTAAGGACTGGCTCTGCAGTCCCCTTCTAGCTTGCCATGGAGCTAAGATGTGAAGATTGTGGAATGAGCCTTGGAAGGAACTGGCTCATGTGGAGGAATGAGAGATCCCAGCCAGCTGGGAGGGTGGAGGAAACATGGGCAGAACCCTGGCAGATGGGAAACCCCAGTGACCGGGGGCAGCTCTGTTCTCCTATGCTACATTTGAAGGTACCTGTACCAGTAGCAACATTTCTCAAAAATCTCTTGTTTTCTTCCTCCTAGGAGGTTTCCTCCCCTCCTCAGTGGCAGAGCCTTGGTCCCCAGGGCAGCACATGGATGGAGATGGGCCAGACTGATGCCTTGAGCCTTTTGCCCTGGATAAAATCCTGCCTTGCACAGGGTGCTGACCCCAGCAATGTCTCTCCTTGGAAAAAAAAACATGACTGGGACCAGTTCCCAGCACTGTCACCAGATGGTAAGGGGCAACCTCAACACAAGGGCCAAAAAGACCTTCTCCCTGCCCATTCCCAACTAAATGTGGATGCAGCACTTCACACAAAGAAGCATCTGGCTGAGAGCACCTATGGAGCAAGACCTGTCCTTGTGAATAAGTCCTTCATGATGTATTTGACTGCCCAGGCTGTGGGCTAGCACAAGATTTGGGCTGTACAGTCAACTTGAACTTCTGAAGTTGTGTTGGGGTGTTTTTTTTTAGACAAAAGAACAAAGCAATAAAAGAAGAAAAAACAGGGAATGACAAGGAGGGCAAACACATTTTTGGAGCAAGGTTAGAGGTGGGTGAGTTGGAAGAACACAAGGAAACCCTAAATGCCCCTTTAGTGATGCTACTGCTGAAGATGGGGAGTGTTGATTTGGATCCTTGTTAGGCTGTGCAGGATGGCAGGAAAATCAGGCAGGGTTTTGCATCCAGCCATAGCTGACACAGGAGACCATGAGCAAGCTGGCCCCCCAGAGCTTGGTCATATCTGGGGTTGGTTGGACCTCATCTCCAAGCTCATTCCAGTGGGAAGGGCTTTGTGCATCCTCTGCCAATGAAGGGCCTGTGGATACAAACCCACAAGTGTGCCTGTGCCATCTTCCCCATGCTCTTGGGTCCTGGGGTGCTGCCAGACTGCTCTGACCCACTCCATCAGAGATGATCTCTGTGTCTGGTGCTGGTTTGCCAAGAGAAGCCATTCTGGCATCATCTTTAAAATCCCTTGGGTAGCTGAATACCACTGCTCCTGGGCACACCATCACCACTAGCTGACATCTCACAACTGCCCAGGGCCCAGCTTTCCCTCTCCTTTTAAATCTGATTCCAGCTCTGCACCTCTTTGCACCTGACAAGCACCTGGTGGGGGCTGTTTGAATATGTCCATGTAAGTTTTCTGCTCTGTACTCCTCAAAAGGACCTCAAGGGGCAGGATGGGATCTAGGAAATGCATTACTCCATCCCCTTGTGGGGTGGCCTTTGAAAAGCCACCTCCATTTCCTCCCCCGGGTATGAAATGGGACATTGTCACCCCCAAAGTAAAGGGGAGCTCCCAGCACAACAGGGGGGATTTACTGCATGATGGAATTTGCAGGAAGATACAAAGGAAGGGGGAGCTCAGGCCTCCCCCCCACCACTCCCTTTCAGCTTGCAAACTTCTGGGTGCAAAAACAGAGAGGTGTCAGCACCCCTGAAAGATCTGGGGGGTGTTAAAGACATACGAGAAGGAAGAGAAGAAACGTGGCTGTGTCTCCCCCGCCGCTCGCCATGGGGACCAGTAGCAGTGGGGGAGCAACGAGACCACAAAATGGGAGGCAGGAGGGAGCCTGCAGTGAATGTGAAGGGATGGAGGGGAAGGGAGAGCCCTGCTCCTGCCACAGGGTATTTCCTTTAATGGAGGGAAAGGAGGACAAACCCTTCGCAGAGGAATAAGGAGGGGAAAAGGTGCAGGAAGGGGAGGGGGAGAGAGCCACAGGCAGGAGTCCATGGCTGCTGGGATCGGCGCGGCTCCTCAGTTCGCAAACACATTCACGCTCCACCGCATTTACGTCTCGGCGCATTTTCCAGGCAGATGCTCCGNGGCTCCCGGTGCCACTAGATGGCAGGCGGCCCCGCTCCGCTCCCGCCGCATCCCGCCCCGGCGCGGGGCCTCCCGAATCCCCGGCATCCCTGCTGCGCCCTGCGAGCAGCCACCGGGACAGGCTTTCCGTGCCGCCATCCCTTGGAAAACCGAGGGGCACCCGAGCCCGAGCCAAAGGCTCTTTCGCAATGCGGGGCGACGGCGGGGACAGTCCTCAGAGGCTCCGACGCCTTCCCGAGACAAAATCCTGCCTTTCCCTTCCCTCCTGCCCGCACTTTTGGTTTCCTTCTGTTTTTCTTTCCTTTTTTATTTTCCCCTCTCCCTCTCCAAAGGGCTGCCTGCTCTTCTCTAGCTCATTTCAAGCGTCAGGGTTGCAAAATCAGATAGATGCACCCTCCGAACGCAGGCTGAGCTCCAGCAATGTGCACTCAAGGTCCAAGCTGATTTCCCAGCACTGGGGGATTTTTAGGCTGGCAGGAAACTAAGCAGGGCCTGAGGCAGTCTAATAAATACCTTCACCTGGCTTTCCTCTACTGGACTGCATTTTTTCAGCCATTGAAACACTGTGGCTGCATCCAGCCTGCTCCTAGGGCACAGCCCCCAGCTCCTGCCTTTCCCCAAGGAAAAATGGTGAGAGAAATACCTGGCCCTCATCCAAACCCATGGCACAGGGCATGCAGGTAGCCACGGGATAAATCCTTAGGCCCTGTTGTCATCTCTGGGGGTCGAGCTGGCTGCAACAACTCTTTATGGTCCTTTCCATGCATCCCTCCTTCTGTGAGCCATTCCAAGGGTGATGCTGCTCTGTGCCTGGGATACCTGCAGGGAAGGATGTTCTGAGGGTCCATCTGCATGTGCAGTCTCCATGTGCTTTACTTGTCCTCACCCCTGTGCTGGATACGAAGAATTGGAATATTTGGCGTGTGTGTGTGGGAGACACTCTGGATGTTACTGAAACTCACCTCCTCCTGGGACAGGGCTTTTTTTAGACTGAAATAGGAAGCACAAACCTCACCCTGGCCTTCCTCTTGGGTTTGGTTCTTCCTAGAGGTTTCTCCTTACTGGAAATTTCTGCATCTCTGGCCCGGATCCAGCCAAATGCTTAAGCAAAGGCTTAGCTTCAAATCTGCATTGCCACAGTGTCTTCTTGGATGGGTTGGATTGTCTTGCTCCTCCTCACCTTGGGAGAGCTTTCCATGCTCCTGCTGTGAGATGATGGCAGTGGGAAGCAGGAGTATCAGCTTGCTTTGCTTGTGCAACAGCCACAAAACTAACCCTGTACACGTGCAGGTAGAGTTATGAAATCAGTGAGGGCATGGGAATGCTGCATGTGAAGATTTGGGGTCCCCAAGCATGAACACCTGTAGCCCTGATGTCTACAGCTCAGCCATCCTCATCCTCTCTGCTCTTCTCACCAGGGGATGGTCAGGTAACACTTAAATTGCCAGTGAATATTTGATACTGGCTGAAATGGCCACGCAAAATCACAGCTGCTGTCACCAACAGGGACTCAAAAATTTGCTTCCATATCAATGAAAAGCCACAACAGCCATTCTCCAGGGACTGAGAACACCAAAAAAGTCTGACCCATTTGGTCACGCCCTCCCAACAGCTTAGACCCTGCAGATCTCCCAGGTCTGGCTGTGTAAGAGCTCTGATGGAGATTCATTATGATTTCTCGACCCTTCCCCTGCAATGAATTTAAATTTCTCAAACCCTAATGCAGGGAATTGAAGTGCATATTGATTAAGGGCCTTTTATGGATGTCTTGCAGAGCATATTAAAAATTATTTAAAACTTGCATTCCAGTATTAATGACTCTTGTCTCTGGCACTTTGCAGCAATTCAGTCTTGACTTTTAATTGAAAATCTTTAGTTAAGACAAATTCTTACAGCCAGAGAAGATGAAGTGCTCCTCCAGGTACGTGCCATGGAGGGGCTTTCAGCCTCAAGGTTCCCAAGTGGCAGTGAAATTCTGGAGAGGAGTCTCTGTCCTTCAAGTGGGTGTGTGTGGGTTGTTCTCTGAGGAGCCAGGTCTTTGGGCTTCCTCTCTAGGTGCTGCAGAGCAGGTGTTTCACTGCTCCATCACTCAAAGCAATGACATGGGAAAGATTAATAACCTCCTTCAAAAGGTGCATCCATGGGCAGAAAAATGTGGCACCTCAGGGGCTGGTGGTGCTCTCACATCCCACTGCCAACAGCACTGGTGAATATCCACGAGCCAAACAAATCTGAGCCCATTACTGCTCAGGTCAAACACCTCGTGCCTTCTTAGTCATGTTTTCTTCTGCCTCTGCATCTGATCCCAGGGGGCCTCTTCCCAGCCATGAAGCTCGGGCCTGAAAGGGCACCTTAGCTTGAAAACACCCTCAGAGAGTGTGTGACATTTTTGTAGAAGGAGCAGCAAGAGATGTCACCTTGGGACTGTCAGCATCTTGGTGGAGACAGCATTAACTTAGTATTTGCTGGCTCTGTGGTGGCTGACAAAGGAGCCAGGGGTCTGCATTGTGGTTTGGTGTAGGAAATCAAGATCTTGCCTGTTACAGAGCCTTGTGTCAGTGATATCTTCCTGCTCCATGCCTGGAGCCTTCAACATGGCAGGGCTTTGTCTTTGCATTCCCTTTGCCCCCAAGGAGGAACAAGCCATCAGTAAATGCATCTCTGAATGTGCCTCCTCTGAAAGGAAATCAATATTTTCCATCCAGTCTCTGGTGGGACAGGATGTTGAACAGCAATCAGTGCCTTCACCCCCCTGCATGGGCCTGAAGCCAGGGGAACTCCAAGACCACAGGGATTTCCAGGTCACATCAGCACAGGATAGGAGAGTCCCCCCCAGGCATCAGAGGAGACCTCTGACCACAACAGCAAGGAATCAGTACTGGCCATGACCTGCTACGACTCTGGTTTTCAAAAACCTTCCTCCATCCGCTGTTTGCATGCTAAATGATTGTTTGATTTTTTTTTTTTATGACTGCATGTAAAACATGAACCAGCTGGGACCCCAAGTGCTTCCCTCCACCATGAGTGGCTTTCCTCTAAGTCTCATCAAAGCCACCTGTCACCAGACACTACCCCAGGGACTGAGTTGTCCATTCAGCCCATCACATGTGCAGTACAGCTGAGCACAGGGGAGTTGGAACTGGATGATCTTTATGGTCCCTCCCAACCCAAACCACCCAGAGACACTGTGAATTACCTCCTGAGAGGAGTCACAACCACCAGGGCCATTCAGGTGGTGAATAACCATTACCTCAAATAAAGATAAAAAGAGAAAATATTTTGCCAGATGCTGCCATTTTTGTTCCTTAAACATTCATTCTGTTCCTTCTCTGGTTTTAGTTCCTTGATGCCTTCCTTGTCCCACCCGTTCTGAAGAGACAGAAATAAGCAGAATTGTACTTCACATCCAAAGAAGGTCCATGCCTCCTTTCCTCCCAGGTGGTAAAAGGGCTGCTCCATTGTGGTGTTTTACAGGGTAATGGAGTCTGCTCATGTTTCCAAGGATTTTTATTATTCTTGTTACTGATTTTTCCTTGTGAGTCATGCAGTTATTGGTCAAGTGTTTGGTTGGAAACCATGGGATTCATCAGACTGCAAGCAAACCAAGTATTGCCCCTGTGCTGTCCAGGAGTTAAAAATCATGAGTTAAACCTTCAAAACCTGAGCTAAGGCATCCTCCAGGCCCAATGTCCACATATTGGCCTAATCTTTTCAGATGTTTAACCAACAGTTCGAGCTATAAACTCCAAGGGTAGGCAGGTGGGCATCACCTTGATGATCTTAAGGAGTGTGTTTGGTGCTGTAGTGGGGTGTATGAAGAGGACCTTGCCAAAGACCACCCAGATTTCCCAAATTGTGGTGTTTTGTGCACATAGAGAAGAACTGAACGCAGCCCTTGTGAAAGAGTCCATCAAATAACCAACACATCCTTCTCCTCCTCAGTGCCCACAGACGACAACGGCATTCCCGAAGGACTTCCAGCAGGCAGTGAGTTATGATTCAAATGGTGGTTATTTATAATAAATGGAGCATTCAGATGGAAAAGTCCAGTTTAACTCTCCTAATCGTGCCCCGAGGTGGCTGTGTGCTCAGGGACACCCTCCACTCACTGTTGTACCACAGCACTGTACATCATCTTCCAAAATCATGATGGAGTGACTTTGGTTTTGCTTTGAGCCAAGGGTTTTGTTGTTCAAAGAGAAAGCAGGACTCTGGCTTCTTCCCATACTCCTTTCATTTTAAATTTTTTTTTTTAATTATTTACTTATTTATTTATTGTTTTGGTTTTGGTTTTTGTTTATTTTTAATTTGAGGGGAAGGCTGGAGTTTTCTACACACTAAATGAGGATGCTGGTGGAAAGCTTTGCAGAGATGGTACATTTTATGTCCCAGCAGTCCCAGATCTCAAAAACCCAGGCCAAGATGCTTCTTTCATTATCCCTCAAGTGCTCAACAGCAGGAGGTCATAGCTGGGATGGAAATGACCTGCAGATGAAGGGCCACTTGGAGGATGCCACAGCTAAATCTGAAGAAAACCCACACAACACCATGTGATGCTTTCTGGGGAGTCTGAGGGTTTTTTTCAAAATCTGATGTGTTTCCTGAGTGGGTTCCTCAAAACTGAGACCCACACGCAGAAGGATCTCACCTTCCCAATGACCCCTGTGAAAATACTCAATCCAGACACTCCTCACCACTTAGGGCAACTCAGAAGACAGAAGTGAAGTGTTGTAACTTGAACTCATCTCTAATTTCTGGAATTTGTTCACACTAAATCAAGCAGAGTGAAATGTCCTACAAGCATAGTCTATAATTCATGACTCTGTTGATTTCTCTCCTAGGCTACAGTGACATCAGTAAATAACAAAAGACTGTATCCTGTCAAAAAAAATCAAGGGAGAGATTTTTGAGGAACTGGGCAAATGCTGTCCAAGGGACATGAAAACTACAGCAGCCTGCCATCACCCTGTGAGAAAAACAGAGTGAAAACACATGAGATTTAACTCATTAAAAATGTGGGTTTAATGCAGATTTGTGTTTTTATATTGTAGCATCTGAAGTTTCCAATGACTGTGACCACATCCTCCTTGGATTCAGCAAGCCTTTAAGAGTGAACCACAAAGGAAGCACAGAAATTACTTATTTAGGGACAAAGAAAAGCTTTTGTTTGCTGTTATTTTACACAATGCCATTCTGGCTGAACCCTGCTTATCCTGGGACCTGTGTTATGGAAGCAGATCCTCCTTGTCCCAAAGGACACATCCCAGTCTTCCATCTCTAGCATATATTCCATTCCCCTGCCTTTAACACAAGGTGATAATATTTTCCTAACACAATAATATTGTGGTTTTATACCTCTACAGCATCTGAATAATCTGGCAGAACAAGGAGACCAGACCTCACCTGCTTTTTTTTCTCTTCAAGCTAGTGACAGACCGTATCAGGGCATCCTTGATTTTCCATCTCTCAGCCTCCAGCAGCACCTGTCAGCAGCCCATCTGTTGGAGAGAAAACCCATTTGGCTCTGCTCTGTAGTTATTTAAGGAGAAGGACAACAAATGCTCACATCATTCAGGAGCCTGAATGAGTCCTGGGGGAAACCATCAGGTTTTGATTCTTAACCCACACCAAACTTGAGCATTACCTGGTGGCACAAAGCTGGTGGGACAGGAACGTGTCCCCATGCTCCCATGGCCAGGTTTTTTCCCACAGCCCCACTTCCCACATTCCAGGTTCAGCAGTGCCCTGCAGGGACAGTGGCCCTCAGAATTGGCCTTTCCCCTCAAGACAGGGGTGGAGATGAACACCAAGTCTTTGTGCTGGGCCAGATGGTCAAGAGGAAGCATCACCAGCAGGATCAGCAGCTTTTTTCCTAGAGGATGATGAATCAAAGCCAGCGAGCTCCTGGCTGCTGCCCTGGTGTCCAGTCCAGGAAAAGAGAGAGAATTGTGGTGGCTGGGCTGGGTCATGAATGTGGGAAGGTCTCTGAAGGAGGGAGAGCCTTAAAAGAAGGAAAGTGAAGCTCAGAGGGATGTGCTGGACTCAGTGTAGACTGGGTGGGGCAGAAAACCAAAACATGAATCAGCTCCTGAGCACTGGAAAGAGGCTGATCTTGGCCATTTGGAGTTGGCTGCCACTGACTCCTCTCGTTGCCAGTCTGTCCAGTACAAGCTGGACAGGATGTGCCTGGCAAAGGGCCTGCTGAAGGGGATGAAATCACCCTGCTGAGGCTGCCTGAAACTTCCTATGCCCCTTTCTGGAGTGGGAGCACCACTGAGCATTTCTCAGGTGTCTTCCTATCCCCCAGCTCTCCACCCTCCTGGGAAGGGTAGGGCAGCTGAAGTGTGGGCTTGGTTAATAAAGGAAGATGGACCATTATACTGATCGTTGCTTTTTCCCTAAAGAATGTAAGAGCATAAAGGGCTGGAGCAATGAACCATAGCTGAGGAGAACCAAAACCACCACGGGCTTCTGTGGCTCTCTCCCTGTCCTGTGGGAACCAGGAAGGATGAATCAGGAAGCAGGACAACCTGCTCCATCATGGGATGAGGAGACACCAGATGGAGATGGACCAGTGGAGAGGTGGCCTGGAGGGACAGAGAGCTGAATCCATGACAGCCAGGAAGCTCTGCCTCCTCCCAGTGGGGACCTGGAGAACATCAAGGAACAAGATCTTCCTGCAAGTCCTGTCCTATTTCTCCACAGGGGCTGACCTGGGCCCTTTGCTCAGATCTACCAGCTCTGCTTCATTTTCCTTTGTGTAGGTGAGTTGAGTTGCTCAAGAGTCCAAGATGTGGGATGTTCTTCCAGTGAGTTTCATAGGAAGGAGCACAAGCCAGGGCAGTCCTGCCCTGATTATGAGCACAGAGCTTTATTATGGATGTAGGTTACAAAGGGTGGGGAAATATGGCCATAGGTCAGGAAAGGCTGGGTGAGTATCCAGCAGAAAAGGGCAAACTGAAGACAGTTTTCATGGAATGCCAGAGTTATTTTGAGATTTGGAGCACAGAGAGCAGAAATATGGGTAAAGAACTTGGGAAAGATGAGTCTGGGCCAGCTGCAGGGCATCCCAGCAGGGAGGTTAGAAGAGCAGCAGAGAGATCTTATGGTAGGTAATCTTTCAAACAATGCAAGATCTTTAGAAACAATAAAGCAGTCACTTTATATCACATTAAGTATCTGGTTCTTGTAGGCCTGATGTTTACATCTGGCCCTAAAACTCAAATTACTGCACTGTCTGATACTGATGGCTTTAGATGTCTTGAAAATCTCGTGTATCTTCTACAGTATAATTGGTCTAAAACATGTTTTTCTTGTTTTTCTGATGCCAGCACCAGTCAGAGCTCCAAGTTTTGTAACCTGCTTGTTTACACTGCTTCAAGCAAACCAGAGTCAAGCCTCTGGATGTTGTGGTGCCTTTCACCACATTCTTCCTTCAGTTTTTGTTTTTTTTTTCCTGCCTTTTCCACCCCATCCCTGACAGGGGAAGCACTGTTCTTTCCGTGCTCCTTGGTTCTGTGTTCGAAGCAGTCACAGGGAAAGTGACAATTAGGAAAGAAAGAACCTTCAGTATCTGCTTTGGCAGGCACAACACATCCCACTGCTGAGCTGCAGCAAGGCAAAGCAGCTGCCTGCCTGGGTCAGATGGAGATTTTGCTGGCTTGTATTGTGGGATCTCCCCAGAGAGCCTGGTGCTCTGCCATGCTGCAGAGGCAGTGAAAACCCAACAGCAAAGTCAAGCAATGCATGTTTATAGCAGTCCTACAAGGAGCAGGGAGTTGGACTTGTTGATCCTTGTTATTTTTCACTTTTGGAGTGATGAGACCCTGGCACAGGNGAAGATTTCTGTTTCTTAAAGCATTCCAGGCAGCTGAAAAATCTAATGAAAGCCAAGATCCTTATTTCATGTCATTTAAAGTCTTCTGGATCAGCCAAGGTGAACCTGCAACCCCTACTCCAGGTCTTACCTGGCCCTGGTTCAGTGTCCAAGGCTGTTGTTAAATGCTGCATGAAATTCCATTTTCCTTCCTTTTTCAATCCAGGGAAAATGAACTGAAATCTCTACCCCGGATGATAAAAAAGAAAATCTTATCAAAGCATGACTTTATGAAGGGCAAGGCAGACAAAGAGAGTGGGAAGAAAGAGAAGATAATTTCCTAAACCATTAAACAAGCCTCATTTTCCCACACCAGCGCTTCTCCCTCCGTATTTTTGTGAGGCAGCAGGCAGCCCCTTCCTGTNTCAGGATGCTCAACTGCAATTCAGAAAGCAATGGTGATTAGAAGTAAACAAGAAGGTCAGATAAGTTAATATCTGGGAGATCAAGTAACCTGGGGCAGGGTAACAGACATCAACTTTGTCCTTCCCACAATATTGTGCTCTACCAAAATGATTTAAAGGTTGCTAAGCAATGTCAGTGTTTTTCCCCCAAAGTGGAGGAGCATAACAGAAGCAAATGAGTTCACTGCAGTAGAACTCAACTTATATCAAATCTAACTNTCAACACATCACCTCTGTGTTCTGTGGGTGAACAGGGGAAGGTTCTGGGTCTGAAGGTCCCTCTGGAGCTCTCTGCTAGTACGTTCTGTCCCTGCTGGTCACCTCTCTCGTTCCCTCAAGACACTCTCTGGTGCCTCCACAGCACCACAAGTCTGGAGAGGACCTAAAATCAGCATTTTCATCTTCATGCCACGAAAGGGAGAATTTCCCAAACAGACTTTTGGGCCTATGGCATAGTGACCAAAGAAATCTGGGAGTTACACAACAAACAGCAGATGCCAGAGGACAAGAGATGAGGACTTGAAATTTTCCTGTTACATCTCACAGGGACACAAAAAGGAGACTGAGGTGCACAGCAGAAAGCTCCCAGTAGGACAGGAACCATCAGCACTTGATGAAGGTTTCACCTGCCTCCTCCAGGTGAGGACCAGCCAGCACTGGAGACATGGAATGATGTGGAGCTGGTGCTGCCAGCTCCCTGCAGCTCATCCGTGCAGTTCATCCCTCCAGATTTCCTAGTATTTGTTCTCCTGTTCTGGGAAGAGTCGAGAGCTGCAAGAGGCCCAGCTCACAGGGATGTTTAGAGAAAGGAAAGACCATTGTGTGAAAGATTCTGGTATTTCAGGGTTTGTTTTTTCCTTCTGACACAGAACAAAACACCACCGTGTCAAAACCCTCTGCAGCGCAAAACAGAACAACAACAACAACAAAAAACCCCTAAAACAAAACTAACCAAAAAATATCAAGCAGCAGCATTTTGGACATGGTCTATGGAAGTGTTTATCTTCATTTTTGGGCTTTTAGATCTCAAGATCTTCTGTTGTAGCTATTTCAGGGAAATTAAAAGGAAAAAAAAAGGAAAAAGACAGAAAGAAAGGAAAATTAAAGCCCCACCAGAGCAGACAAGAGAAGCCTTTCCTGTGCCAGGGTCTGACCCTGCCTCGGTGGGTTTTCTCTGCAGGGGCACCAGGATCAAAGCGCCTCCCCTCTGTCTACGCTAGGTGGGATGCAGAGCGGCAAAGGAGCCTCCGAGTTTTAAGGCGGAAAACTTGGGAACGGGCAGTGCAGCCACCCTGTGTGACACAAGCAGAGCTGCTTTGCACCAGTTTTCCCTGAGCAGAAGGACTCGGGCCAAGCAGCCCAGAAATTTTAGAAAGGTGGGACGGAAAGGGCTGGTTCCCAGCAACAGAACCGCGGGAAAGCCGCTGCTCTGGGCGATGTTTTGGGTCAAAGTGCTTTCACTCCATGCCCAGCCTCCTCTCTGGCCCTGCGTGGGTTCGTTTCGCTCCTCACGCTTTCAGCCCCTGGGCCGGGTTTGTTTTGTGGGTGCCCGGGTGAGTTTCGCGGAGCGGCAGCCCCAGGTGCCGATGCCTTCGCCGGCGGCAGAGAGCAGCTCGCCACCAGCTCTCTCCCCTCGCTCGCCTTGCGCTTGGCACCGCGCCCGGCCGCCTTTCACTGCCGCCTTTTCATTCGCCTTAATTCACTGCGTTTCCTTTCTTGCTCCTTGCGAGGAACAGAGGGAGAGCTTGTTCCAGCAGACGGGCCCCATCCGCCCCACCCGGCTCGGCTGGAGCTGGAAAAGCGGGATGCGGGCGAAGGGGGATCTCCCACCCCTGCGGGGCCCCCGCGCCGCCTGCGCGCCGCTTCCCAGCAAATACGGTAAGCGCTCGGCCTAAAAATGTAAGTCTGATCTCATGACACAGGGTGGCCCTGCATTCCTCACCTCTGACATAACCCGCTGGGAGTGTGCTCCGCACAAAAACACAAACAAGATGTCCTGGCGGGCTGGCGGCGGGGGCCGGGCCGCTGGCAGATGTTCCGCAGAGCCCCCCGGGTGCCACAGCTCCGGCACAGGCTGTACCCCGGCGGGGAGGGCACGGCCACAGCCCGGGCTGCGCTGGTGGCTGGGTGGGTGCCCAGCCTCCCCCCCCGGCCCTCGGGAAGGTAACGTGCTGTGGTTCTCTATCACTTAGGGAGGCAGCTGGATCTCTTCCCAAAATCTCCCCTGGGATTTTGCTTGGCCGATGATGCCCGAGGGCGTTTGTAAGGACTTCGCGGTGCTTTTGTAGGAGGCCGGTGGTTGGTGGGTTTTGGGGCTTTTTTGGAGCTTTTTCGTCTTGTTTTTTGTTTGTTTCTGAGCGTCCCTGGGCTGGCTCTGCTCTAGCTCTGCCATGGCCACGGTCTCCTATCTCGGTGAGCCTCCCCCTCCTGTAGCAGCTCCACAGCGATTCCCAGGCCCTGTTTGCTCTGTTGTGCCCCACAGAGCTCGGCACCCAAAGGCCGGAGTGCTGTGGGGCGGCGATTCCTCCCTGCACCCAGACACAGCCTGGGATGGGATGCTTTGCCAAGGATCACGTGGAGAATCCGGGTCTCGCTGCCGTAAACACGAGGCTGACTTTGCTCCCAGCCAAACCCTCCTTCAAAGCACAGCCTTGTCTGGAGCAGGAGCAGATCCTGCTCTCCCCTCTAGCCCGGCCACGCTGCACCACTTGTTTACTTTCTTCTGCAAATGCCCTAAACCTTGACAACGACCTATTTTCCCTTCTGTTACGCAAAGCTCCTTTCCTAGAAAGAGGCTTTGTAACGCTCGGTCCAACCAGCCCAGCTCTCCTCCATGTGTGTAAAAGCAAACTGTAAGAGCCTGGCAGGTTCAGCTCAGCTCCAGCACATCCAAAACCCACACACGGGTGAGTCAGGAGACTCGGGCAGATGTTACCTGAAACCATCCTGCGAGACAGCCAGCCCCGTTTGCAGGGGAATTAGATAAGTAGTAAGGCAGCCTTCAAGTCCACTCCTCAAACTTTGCTTTTCATTGGTGCTTTTCATCCATCTCCTCCTTCTCCAGCATTCAACAAAGCTGGGAGACAGCTTTTTTCCTCAAACATTTCTGTTTCTCTCCTTACCTTTCACTGGCAGGGAAAACATCTAATTTTTTTTTTTTTTTAATTTCACATTTTTAAAAAGGAAATTTAAAAAAAAAAAAAAATTTCCCCCTTCCTCCAAAATAAATCC
>VXBB01011836.1:147846-169442 GCA_013399915.1 Illadopsis cleaveri
CGCTCGCCGAGCGCTGCTCCAAATGAATTTTCTGGAAAACAAATTAAAGGAGGGGTTACATCACGCAGCAGACAGCCCAACCCGCGCCGGGCTGCGCCGGCGAACCCTGCCTTGGATTTTTGGGCTGCGCCACATTGCTCGCAGCTGCCGCTGGAACCCGCAGCTCCCATCCGAAGGCGCTGCAGCAATAACCTGATCAAAGCAGCCCAATGGCGCTGTCTGCTCTCTGACGGGCGGCGCGGAGCGAGGGCTCCCAGAAACCTCCCCTTGCTGCGTGTTTTTTTGGCTTTTTTTCCCCCCTGTGCAAAACCACAGACAAACAAAACCGGGGGGAAGCAAAGGAGACTCCAGTGGGTGTTGCGGCAGCACAGCCGAGGTCTCGGGAGTCAGGAAATTCCAGTCCCGGCAGCCTGCTGGTCGGAGCACATGGAGGCCAGGGGTGAGCGGGAGGGGACGGGACATTCTGCCTGCCGGGAAATCATCCTGGAGCTGGGCTGGGTTTTACTGGTGACCTGGGCTCCCACATCCTCCTCGCACAGCCCCGGGCAGCAGTCTCCTGGCAGCAGTCATCACTCTCCATCAGGTGTGCCCATCCATCAAGAGCTTCCCTGGAAAACCCAGTGTGCCCCCAAGCCCTTCCTCCATTGGATGCTGGTAAATAAAGCAAGCAGGGATGAGTTCCCAGTGCCAGGGGCACAGCACAGATGTGTGAGGGCACAGCAGCAGCTGGATCAGCATCAGGATGGGGATGGGAATGAGGTCTCTGGTCTTTGCCCAGGGCACAGGGACCGTGGCAGCCCACATCTTGGCTTGTGCAAAACCTCCAGCCATCCCTTCTTCCCCAAAAAATCTTTATTCAGGTGAGCTCATCAAGGCTGCCATGGAAAACAAGCGCTGCTGCAAACGAGTAGTCATGAATAATCATGCTGGCTATTTTGAAAAGCTTTTTATGCTTTCCATAAGAGATCCAAAGGAGATACGCTTTTAAATAGAAGAACGGTCCTTTGAAATGTTTGGTTCAGTCTCCAGTCAGGAGATGATCCTCAGCATCTCAGCCCAGGGACAGCAAGTTCCTGCCATGCACTGCTGCATGGTCAGGCAGGCAAGGGGGGAGGATGGGGCAGCACTGGCAGCACCAACCTCTGAGCATCCATCACCTCTGCCATGGGCTGTCTGCAGCACCTTGGGCTGAACCTGCCCTGCCTCAGCTCTCCAGCTGCAGAGTGGGGAACAGAGCCATGTGCACGGCAGTAAGGGGTTTACAGCCATTAAAAGATGATGAAATTATATCCTGGATGGGTTAAGGGAGCTGGAGTTGTTCAGCCTGGAGAAGAGAAGGCTCCTGGGAGACTTTAGAGCCCCTTCCAGGGCCCAAGGGGGCTCCAGGAGAGCTGGAGAGGGACTTTGGAGAAGGGGGAATAACCTTAAGCTGGAGGAAGGCAGATTCAGATTAGATATTAAGAAGAAATTCTTTGCTAGAAGAGCACTGAGGCCTTGACACAGGTTGCCAAGAGAAGCTTTGTTTGCCCCATCACTGGAAGTGTTCAAAGCCAGGTTGGAGCAACCTGGGATGGTGGAAGATATTCCTTCCCATGGAAGGGGGGTTGAAATTGGGTGGTCTTTAAGCTCTCTTCAAACCCAACCATTCTATGATTCCATGATTGCATCCTCTACAGAGGAGGCTCTCAGTGGCTGAAACTGAGGAATGCAAACAGCTTTTGCATAAAAACCCCCTGAAGACCAGCTTCTGCTTGTGCCTTAACATGGCTCCAGTGAGAGGTTTTTTGTTACCTGTTTCCACTCAAATTGGGTACATAACACCTATTATTTACAGAGATAATTTAATTCCTTCCCCCCTCACCCAGTTCCTTCTCTCCGTGCCCAGTACACCCCAACCAGGAATTAAGTATACAAATGCAAAATCTCCACTTGTTCTTCAATGTAAGCATTTAGTCCATCTCTTCAACCTGCCCTTCCCAACCCAGGAAAGCCCAAAAAACCCGGAGAAAAATGAAAATTAAGAAAATGCTTGCCTTGCTATAGTTAAGCCTGTAGAAAAATATTTCTTTTGCTACCTATTTATTAGTAGTCTGCTACACCAGTGGAAGGGTTATCAAAACAGTTACTGGGCCCTGGGAAACCTCTTTTTTTTTTTGCTGAGAATAAGAGATTTTGGTGAGCTGCCTCCAGTAGCTTTATGCACTCCTTTTCTGAGGAATATTTTCATATTCTCAATTTCAGTGCCTGATGACTGTTGTGTTGGGCCACATGGTGTACATCTGGTCTAGGCAGAGCAGAGACATGCAGGGCATGTTCTCAGTGTGATCCTCTTTCATTACGCCTCCCCTCAAACCCAAACATCTCCCATCGTGCCCAGTGATTTGAGCCAAACAAGCCACCTTCAGAAAACAAAACCAGAACCAACTGATGCTAGCAAAAAGGAGAAAAAGCATGGGAGGGGAAGTGAAAGCTGAGAGAAAGTGGGAGGAAGAAAAATGCAAGGAGCAAAGAGCTGGAGAGCGATCCAGTAACCACCACAGAGCAGCAGCCCCTTACTTGTGAATGGCAAAAGAAAAACCCAAACAGAAAGCAGGTAAAACTTGCAGAGAAGATGAAAACCAGGTTGGTGGCAAGTAGCCTGGTTGTGCAGGCAGGTGCTTCTGGCTGAAGTGGGAATCACTGAAAATTCTTTTTGGTGTGGCCACAGGAAAAGGCCGATGTTTTTTGGAGCAAGTGATGGGGGTCACACCTTAGGGGATGTGTGTAGGGGGGGAGACATCCTGGAAATCAGTGACTCAGAACCAACTGGAATGGTCCTGGTAGACAATTGCTGGTGTTTGAACTCCCAGCAATGCCTTAGCCAAGAAGGTTGCAGTAATCCTTGGCTGCGCAGACGGCAAATGTGAAGTGGGAGTGCTGAACTGATATTATCTCTGTAAACAGCATTAGTGAGACCATTTCTGAAAAGTTATGTCTAGTCCCGATCATGTCCAAAAAAAGATCTTAAGGAAACAGCAAAGATTCCTGCCAGAGTGATTTTAGCCATTGGAAGCCTTACTTTAGAGAGAGAAAAACATATCCAAGGGGAAAATGAAGTGACTTCACTGCAGGTTATCAACATCTGCACAGGTATAAGCCCTGGAAATGGCAATCAAGGAAAGTTGTAATGAGATGGAGTCTGGGAAATTCAGATAAAATCCAAGTGAGAGATCTGAGCCAGCTGTGCAGAGGTCAGGTTTCCCCCATGAAATCCAGATGACCTCCTAGCATCCAACATAGCTAAAGGTTGGCAGGTTTTTCATGCCAACTGCTTGCTCATCAAGGCGGCCTTTGCCTTGGTAATTGGTTGATCCCAGCTTTGGAGGAGTAGAATGGCTAAGTTTTGGTGCAACAGCTTGAGGTTTTGCCACTATGGACCCGGAGATGTGAGTGGACCTTCTGTTTATTGCTATAGGTCATGATTTTGGGGAGATTTGGGGGACTGGATGAATCACAGCACACAAAGTCACTTCGTGTGTTGAACAGAAGGCTGGGACGGGGAGATTTTTTCTTAGATTACTCATCCAAAAAAGGTAGCAACAAAGGTAATTGGGCACAAAGCCCTTCTTTTGTTCACTGCTAAAAGCAATGGAGGAAAACAGATGGATACAAAATTGTTGACGTTGATGAGGATCTTTCCAAGTGCCTTCAGTGGGTTTTTGGTTGAGGTACATATGATCTTGGATATCAGTAGGCTGATCTCCACAGCAAATGAAATGGCCCCTGGATGTCACTGCTGTGCTACAGTAGAACAGCAGAAGAGCCTCATTCTATGGGATGTAAAGAAGATGGAGTTAAGGCCCGGAGACAAGGCCTGGATAACTGGAAGTGTTGGCTCGGGCCCTTGGTCTGCCTCCAGCACAGATTGAAAATGACTGGGAGTTATCATCTGACAGATGCTTTGTCGTGGCTCCAGTCATTTCCTACTGCACAAGTCTATACATCACAGCCCATGCTGCCGTCAGGCCTGCATGGTCAAACCAGCCTTGACTGCTGCTTTCTCCCCAGTTTCTCCTCTTTGCTTCTTCAAACCCCTCCATTCTCCAGGGAAAAAAAAAAAAAAAAGCCAACCCAACCAAAAACCCAACAAAACCCAATCCGCCATCCACCACAAATTTAATTGGTTTCAACATCAGGTCTGAGCCACATGCTCTGGTAGAAGATGTAGGAAACGAATTCATTGATGTCTCCTTCAGTTTGCAAATTCCAGTGGGAGAGATGCTGCAACTCTTAGCAGGTTGGTAACAATGAAACCTGATGGTGACATTTAAAGGTATTATTTCTATCACCAGTCTACCTGGGGTTTAATTTGGCGACATTTAAACGTATCATTTTATCAGCACTTTGCCTGGGGCTCAGTTTGATGGAAGGCCTTCAGATGAGTTGCTTGTTCTTGGGAAGGCACAAGACTGGATTGTTTGGGGTGGAAGAGAGAAAAGAACCCAAATTCCTCCCATTACCCCCACAGTAATTCTCACGAGGGAAATATGTGTAAGCCAGCACAAGAACTTGTGGGAAGTGCAGACTGTTGGGGTGGAATACAATAGTTTGAATTTAATCTGAGAATAAGAAAGCCTGGGAAGAGTGGGGCAATTGCATCACTCATCTTCCTGTTGGCTGCACTAAAAACTTTTCATTCAGCTCTGAGATTTCTGCTGAATTCTTGTCCACTGCACTAAAGTAAAACAGCCTTGCTTCAAAATTGGCTTTGACTGTGCAAACAAGTCTGCAGGAATTCCTATTCAGCTGACCCACTGTCATTTATTTAAGCACCTCAGTGCAGGATTAGGTAGCCCTGGAGCCTGGGACAGCCTTTTATCTTGAGAAGTGACTGTTCCAGGTAAGAAACAGAGATGGAGCAGTGGGAGATGTGGGATTTCTCTCACCTGACTTCATGTATCCACAACGCAGACATTTCCAGCAGAGCCGGTCACCCCGGGCTCCCTTTGTAGTCAGCAGAAACAGACACTTTTAGGGCATGATTCATCTGCCCTATTTTCCACATCTGTGTTGGGTTGGGATAAATTACAACCAGGACTACAGAGTCTGCACAATCGAGGGCCTCAACCAAGTGTCCCCAAATGTGCTTGGAGATGTCCCCCTTGTCCACCAGCTTCCCATGTGGCTCCTCCCCAGACCGACTGTGGGGACATCTCTGGTCCCCTGAGAGGCCTGAGAGGGCAAAAGGTGCCTACAAGCCTGCAGGGCTTCTCATTTTTTGCTTTATTAAAGCTGTGACACCTAAAACCTCTCGAGATATGTCACCTAACACCAGTTGTGAATTCCTCAAGGTGGTAAATATTCAGCTCAGGATTGACAGAGGAGGATATTCAGCTTTTTGGACCTTCTGTAGTTCAAGGGGAGGCTGTTGCTTAAGTGCCTTGGCATTTTATTCTGTGTTGAGACCCCAAGAAAAGTTTAGGAATATTTGGGACACTTTCAAGTTGACTCATCACTCATTTGGCAGAAAGAGAGAAAGATGCATTACTTTTTGGGAGAATCCATACATGGGTACATGGCTGTAAGTGGGCCATGGAGCTAAACCCATCCACAGAAAGTTCTGTGGGAATTAATAATTACCACTCCATCTCAGCCTGCTCTGTGGGTTTTGCTCAGTGGGAACCATTGTTTTTTCAGGCTCAAGTACTTATTCCTAAGGAATCTGAGGTGTGCCTTGGCCCATCTGGGATGGGTTTTCAGTCCTCTCCTCATGTGTGTTCTCTGGTCTGGTTGAAGACGTCCTTGCTTATGGCAGGGGGACTGGACTAGATGGTCTTTAAAGTTCCCTTCCAACCCGAAACATTCTATGGTTCTATGACATTCCTGCCCTGGTTCTTTGGCTTTCCAGCCACATGGAATCTCAAACAAAAAAGAGAAACCATACATACCCACACACAGTGTTTCTGAGCCTTTCTGCCCTAAATGTGGACTGTCTGCCCCTTAACACTTCCTGGCTGGAACAGCTGGTGTGTAGTCTGACCTACACCAGGGCACCTTCATCTACTCCTTTTTCCAACCCTCTCCTGGGGGACCTTCTACAATGCAGGACTTGTGCTCCAGCAGTGGGTTCGTGGCTCTTCCAGCACCCCTCCTTGTACAGCTCAGGTATTTCTGAAAACCCCACTGTGCATCCCACACCCTGAGGTGTGTTTGTCACCCTGAGGTGTCCTGCTGCCCACCTTCCATTGTTTCCCCATGTGGGGATGCACGTTGGAGCAGAGGCAGAGGCAGGACAGGAGCTTTCTAAAGGGCCAGCAATCCCTCTGAGGCAGAACTGTAATTACACTGCAGTTATATTGCAGTTGCTATGCAAACAGCCACTCGTTTTTCCTTTCAGTATGTAATTATCACTAAATCATCGGGGTGGAGGTTTAACCACCTAAGTCGTTTGCTTTCCTCTCCTCTTGGCACTCTCAGGGCATTAGCTGCCAGGACTGACCACCTGGAGGAGGCTTGGCAGGGTGCAGCAGTGCCCCAGCTCTGTGGGCATCCAGGTGCTGAAGGAGATAATCCCAGTCAGATCCCCATGGTTGCACTAACGTGGAGTTACCACTGCTCAAAATTCAAATTGCTCTTGCTCAAACCCAGCCTGTTTTTTTTACCATTGCTCAAAATTCAAATTGCTCTTGTTCAAGCCCAGACTGTTTTCTCCCCTTACAAAGGTGGTCGGTGGGTGCGTGTCGCAGGCCTCAGCCCTGCTAAGGAAGAACAGAGGCAAAATTTCATCTTGAAAAGAGGCTGAGCAGGGGGCAGTGACCCACAGAAGCCATAGGATGGCCTGTGGAAGGTTGGATTCCCCCAGGGCTCATTAGCTGTAGGAAAATGCTTTCCCAGAGGAGCCAGGGTCATCCATCACCTGCTCCCATCTGGGCTCTCCCTGAGGTTTGGGCCTACAAACCCCCACACACCTCCACTGTGCACTTTAATAGCAATGTCCCCTACCCTGGGGCAAGACAGAGATAAATAATGAACTTTGTGGTGAGCTGGGTGGTGGACAATGACAAAGATCCCCTTAACCAAGGCCTCTTAGCCTGAATCTCCTCAGCCCGGGAAGCCTTCACATTTATCAGTGTGTAAACCACGCACAAGTGATGCCTTGGGAAGGCTGACCTGGAACAGAGGCTGGGCAGAGCTGGAAAATAAAGTAGATATTTATTAAAAGGCCTTTAAGGATACGCCTTGGGGAGTACAAGGCCAGGGCTACACCCAAGGTGGACGCAGAAATGGTCACAAAATGGATGACTGGCCATGAGGTCTCACACTTTCGTATGTTTTGGTCCATTTGCATATTGGGGTTTAATTGTCCAATTACAGCTTCAGATTGTGAAGTCTCATCCTTCTTGTTTTCTCTCTTCAGTCCACTATTGTTTGTGCTTTTGGGCCTGAAAACTTGTCCCAGTTGTCCTTGGTGTGCAGCAGGAAAAGGATTTGTTTTGTGTCCCTGGTGTGTGCAGAGAGCTGAGTGACACTGACTGTGAGCTCAGAACTGCACCCCTGGGCAGCACAGAGTCTGAAATACATGAAAGCTAAAACTTGAGGCATCACAAGGACCTTGGAGCGTCCACAGCAGCATTCCTCAGCTCCACAGGACTGAGGGGCCATCACCTCATGCCCTGCACGTGTCCCCTCTCCTTCAGCTCCGTGTCTGCCACAGCAATTATTTCTGTGGCACACACACATGTTGAGCTGGCATGAAACCACGGGCTCAGAGTTGAACCAGCTCCAGAGCCATTAACAACCTCTGGAATTGTGCAGCCTCCCTGCTGGCTGCCTTTTACGATCCCTTTAAATTGTCAGCTAACAAGATGGTGGGGACGTCAGTTTAATGATCATTAGCAAGACCCAATTAGCAGGGAAGCATGATGAATCCTCAAATGCAGCCTTGCTAATTTAAATACAGATAATTCATGGCACCAGTTGAGTGCTTAAACAAAGATTTCAGAAGTGTTTCTTCGGTCAGTAGTGTGGGCCTGCCTGATCGATCTCCATGAATGACAATGGATTGGAGGCCTTGGTGTGTTTGTGAGAAATTTAACACAGTTTGTCTGCAGCAGCAAATGCTTCAATAAAGCTCCAGCTAAGAAACAGTCAAAATTCCACAACCATTTATCAGATTATCACACAAGAGGAAGGAGTGAAAAGCAGGAGGGAGAGAGAGAAAAAAGGATCTGAGCACAGCTGCAAAATTTATTATCTTATTGTACCCTGGAACTGTATTTCTTCTTCCTATTGTGCATGTGACTGGGTCATTTTACCAGCTAATTCCTGCATCTCAGGAGCACTCAGTATCACAAGGTGATGGGCCTTGGAGTCCAGGCTGCCAGCTGAACTCTGGAAGTTAATGGGCCAGGCAGCTTGTGTTGGTGGGAAGCGTTCCAGGAGAAAACATCCTGATAAAAGAAAAAACATCCAAAGAGTGACAAATAGCCCTATGAGGCCAGAGAGGGAGAAAAACCAAGACAGTGGAAAGAAAATAATGCTGGGAGGAAAATAGAGGCTCATAAAAATATACATTTGTGTATATATGCATGTGTCTGACAGAAAGCACTCAATAAAAACAGGCAGGCCAGGCACGGGGGATGCAGAAGCAGCTGTGGTTTCAGGTAGATTTGTCACAGAGTGGAGTTGGGTAGTTTGAAACTTGCAGCAGAAAAAGGAGAGGAGAAGAAGTTGATTTGATGAAATAATTATGAGCAGGACAATGTGATGGAGAAGGGAAGAGAAGGTTTCATAGCTGTCAGGCAATTGAAAAGGATGGTCAGATCTTGCAAAGGATGGAGGGTTTAGCTCCCTTTGTTCATCTCCTCACATCTCTCTCATGGCCTGAGTGGTGTGAGGGGTTTGCCCCCACAGTCAAAGCTCTCCAAGCTGGGGAGGACAGCAGCTGGATCAGCTACTCCTGCTGCAGATCCACGGGCTGGTTTGGGTGGCTGGAGCTCATTTGTCTCTGTGCTCAGCCCCATCTGCTTTTCAGCACTGCCCTGGATGCCTGGTGCTCCCTCCCCCTCAAGCTGCCCTCCTTCCTGAGGCTCTAAAGGGAGTGAGGACTCCCCAAACTCCCCCTGGAGAGGGATGAGGGGTGAGGGTGCAGCTCTTGATTTGTGAGATGGCAGCACTTGGGGCGAAATGTCCACAGTCCATGGGACACCATCACCATTTGTCTCATAGAGCCCCACCAAGGGCAGTGCTGAGCTCTTCATTTCCCTTCTCACCCTCAGGGAAGACCAGAGGTGTCCTTCATTGCTCACACACAGTGAATTATTAACCAAAGAGGCAAGATCCAGGGATTCCTCAGCACCAGTTAAATGCTTCCTTGTTCATACTCAATCCTAAGAGGCTGGATGGGCACAGCAAGACACAGCACAGAGGATTGTCCCTGTCAGCTGCTGACTAAACAGGTTGACCCTGACATGGGAGAATAATTCAGCCCTTAACATAAGCAGCCAGTGGTATTGAAAAGCTCCTGAGCATTCAGGACAGGGGGCTGACAAGCCTGGCCTCGGACTTGCAGAAGATCTGTGCCATTCTGGCCTGGTGGAGGCCAGGTGGGAGATCCTGGGCCACTTCAAACGGTGCCAGAAAGCCAGGGGTGGGTTGTGGTCCTCTCTCAGTGCGAGCATTTCTAGCACAGACATGCAGATAGGTGGCTGGTGAATCACCTCACATCTCCTGACCATCAGAACACTCCACAGGAAGGTTAAAAATTAACTTCCCTCAGCAGCTTTGCTGGCCTTGAGCAGACAAAATTCAAGGGCCACTCCTCAGCAAGGGCCAGTCTTCAGTCTGAGATACTAAATTAGTAATTGTGACTTCTTAGTTTCCTCTGTGCTTGCATGTCTAAAAGTCACATTTAGAGCCTTTCAGCTGAAAATGGAAATCTGTGATTCTCACACCCTCACAGACTTGTCACTGGAGTTTTGTAAAAACACAAAGGAAAAAAAAAAATGAGACCTTCGGGAAAGTCAAAGGTGAAATTCCCAGGGGCCTGTTGTGGAATTCCCACCACCAGCATGGCAGCCTGAGACTCCAGACAAAATCGTGAGAAAGGGAATTGTCACTTTACAGTATCTTACCCAGCCTTGACCCAGAGCTGAGCTCAAAGAACTCTCCCTCCATGAGTCTTGGAGATCAAGAAATTTCCTCATTTTCTCCTTCCAGAGAAGGTCACCCTTGCATAGTTTTCACTGACCTTCGTAGAATCCCAGTATCATTAAGGTTGGAAAAGACCTCTGAGATCATTAAGTCCAACTGTGCTGGCACTTTGATGGTGCTGTTGGCAGATCAAGGGTTCTCTGGGCTGGATTTATTTTGTGCAGTAGCACAAGCCTGTAAAAAGTGTTTTCAGACTTTTGGAGGGTTGGCTGAGCTGTTCCCAGAAAGCCAAGGTCTCTCATTTTCTCTAGAGACGTGTGTGTGTTTGCCCATTTGGAAAGCTTTTATTTGGTCAGAGGAGCAGTAAATAAGGTTTTACTGACAACACCAGTCCTGTGAGCAATGATGGATTGTCACCACAGGAGCGTAACTTCTCAGTGAAATAAGCTCCTATTTAGTGAAGAAATGCTCCTAAGAGTGACCATCCACAGCTGATCCCGAGCCAGGAGTTATCTCTTTGAAAAGGTTGGTTAAATGACAGAGCTGAACAGAATATTAATTGTCAATATATCCTTATTGTACCTAATTTTGAAAACAGTTGAAAATCTAATTAAAATTAAATTCTCTGCTTTTGAGTAGTCGTTCAGTCTTGTTGGTCTGGAAGCAGAAAGCTGACACTGAAATTTCTTCTCCTGGCATGTGATTTATTGATAAATGTGCTCTAATATGGGAACTGGGGCTTTGATCTTTTCATGAGAAATGGTTTTCCCATCTGTAATACAGGGGCTTTTCTATCAGCTACTTTATAACTATGTAATAGCTGCAAAATATGAAATGAGTCTGAATAACTATTAAGGAGGTGGGATTTTCCTCTAATCAATTCACTTTTGAAAGCCCTCATCCTCCAGCAGCCCTCTTAGCACCAGCCCACAAATGGGATTGCTCATGCAAAAAAAAAAAAGAGCACACAAGTTTTTTTTCCACAAGCCTTGATGCCATGATGGATCTTCCTTTTCAATTAATTTGAACAAAAACCCTGCCATTTCTGTGTCTGTGGTTGGCATCACTGGGACATTCCATTATTTTTCCCCTCTTGTGAGCTATGTTAATAATATCAAGACAAATCTGCTCTTAGGGAAAATTGCCTGGTGCAAGTGAAAGTGAGGCCTTTGATCCATGAACCTTTTGCCCCACAAGAAGAGCTCCCCAAGGTTGCTTAGTCTGCTGAAATGGGAGCTGGGATGGGATGGGATGCAGCTGCTGTCTGCACAGTTATCTCAGGGGTAAACAGGAAAGATCAGGCAGAGCAAAATTGAGGGCAAAAGAGCTGAAAGTGAGTCCATGAGACTGAGTGGTTACAAGAAGGTTTCTGACTTCTCAGAGCAGAGCTGTCCTGGGCCAGCCTCTGGGGAAAGGAGAAGGGGCAAAAAAACCTCTGCTGATTTAACACAGAGGCTCTGAGTAGGGACCAAGAGGGAGGAGGAGTTCTTGGAAACACTTTATCTTGCCAGTTCCTGCCTTCTCCTCTCCCATCCTGTTCTGAGCAGCAACCTTGGCCACTGGATAATGGAAGAGGGAGGAAACTTCGGAGGAACTGAAGAGAACAAACTGCAGAGGTTAAAAAGTACAGCACAAGTCATTGAGAGCCTCTGGGGAGGGGTTTGTGCACCGTGCTGGAGGTTGCAGGGATGGATGGATGGATGGGTGGATGGATGGATGGATGGATGGATGGATGGATGGATGGATGGATGGATGGATGGATGGATGGATGGATGGATGGATGAGCGGGGATCATTGTCACTCAGGTGCAACACCCCAAAATACCGTGACCAACCCCAAAAGTTTTTCACAGAAAGAGTGGTAAAGGACTGGAATGGTTTGCCCGGGGAGGGGGTGGAGTCACCATCCCTGGATGTGTTTAAAGAAAGACTGGATGAGGCACTTGGTGCCATAATCTAGTTGAGGTGTTGGAGCATGGGTTGGACTCGATGATCTTGAAGGTCTCTTCCAACCTAGAAATTCTGTGATTCTGTGATTCTGTAATGCCCTGTCCCACTGGCACCCCACGGCTCCACATTTCTTCCCTCCCAACAGCCTCTTCCCCCAGGTCCAGCACTTCTCCTCCATTTGGACTGTGGTCCTGCAGCTCTCAGAGCTGAAGCCCCTCACGTCAGCAGCATCTCTCTGGGAGCTGAGCGTGCCTGTGAAAGAGATCAGAGATGCTCTTTGAAGAGTCGGCAGAATTTTTCATTACAGATTCCCAGCTGCATTTTCCTGCTAACCTTGCATTCCTGAGNATTTGGAGTGTGGTCCTGCAGCTCTCAGAGCTGAAGCCCCTCACGTCAGCAGCATCTCTCTGGGAGCTGAGCGTGCCTGTGAAAGAGATCAGAGATGCTCTTTGAAGAGTCGGCAGAATTTTTCATTACAGATTCCCAGCTGCATTTTCCTGCTAACCTTGCATTCCTGAGGATGCAAAGTGAGACGGGGACGTGCGTATGGAGAACATGTTACCCCTCTCACAGGCTACTCCCACAGCCAGGAAAATATGTCCTGTGAGTTTCCTCCCTGAAGAAGGCCAAAAATCAAATCAGTTTTTCCCCCGGAATTTTCCAAGCTCTCTCTGGGCTGTTTCTGACTGTGTAGAAAGCTCACATTTCATCCCACAGCCCACAGAAGGGTCCAGCATGGATATCTGTAACAATAACACTGCCATCATCTTCCCTACTGCAGCTACCATTATTTAATTCTTATTTATAGCCCTCGGCTCAGAGAGGAGCAGCTTGTGTTAGCACAGACACAGAGCCACACTAAGTGACTGGTGACAGCCAGTCCCTGGCAAGACTCACCTCTCCTGTACTTGAGGAAGGAGTTGGCATATTTTTATTATTATTTTTATTATTGATATGCTATTGCAGTGCCCGACACAAGGTGCACAGCAATGGATAAGGGTGGGTTTTGAGTGTTTCTTGTTCAGTTTCTCTAAGCTCTGCTGTGGGGAGCACAGATGTGTGTTTGAGCTTGGTGAGGGATGGGGAAAAGGGAGCCAGACCCAGCTGCATAACAGGAGAAGGTGGAGGAACCCTGGAATATTCCAGTTCCACCTCCTGCTCCCAACACGTGCTCTGCCCAAACCAGGAGCCCTCACAAGTCCACAGTCCTTGGAGGTGATGCTGAGGTAAGGAAGGTAAAGAAAGGCAGGAAGCAGTGCCAGGAAGGTTTCCTTGTTCCCTCCTCAGGGACAGCCAGGACTGATCCATGCCCGTGACCATTCCCAGAGCACATTCCTGATCTTTGAGGTGTCAGTGCTGTCACTGCCTCTCCAAATACAACCCATCGTTAATTATTGCTCATTAGCAGTAGTATTATCATGACTACTATTGTATGAACATATATAATTAATTATTCACTGTCTTAATTAAATACTTAATGGTATTAATGGTTTAAATCAGGCCATCAAAGCACTTACAGTTCGTATAAAATCATACCAGCACTGAAAGAGATCCTCATCCCCACCAAGGTCTGCCCATTTGCCTCAGGGTTAAAAATTAATAAAAAGTCTAAATTATTAATAAAGATAATTATTAGAAGTTAATATAAAATATTAAATATTATTAAAAATACGAAATTATTTTTAGTGTGCTTAGATTTTCCACAGCATCACCTTGTCTTGATGTGTGAAGTCATACAAACTAAAAAAAAAAAGAANATGCCAAATCTGGAGCTCAAAACTGAATTGAACCTACTGTAACTAACCTGCAGAAGGGAAGGTACCCAGGCATTTTATGTCACATCATGGTTTGGAATGGACCTTAAAGATCTTTCTGTTCCAACCCTCTGATATGGGCAGGGACACCTTCCAGTATCCCAGGTTGCTCCCAGCCCTGCCCAGCCTGGCCTTGGAGACTTCCAGGGAATCCAGGGGCAGCCACATCTTCTCTGGGCACCCTGTGCCAGAGCCTCACCAGGTCACTCTCTTCACATTGCATGGGAATTTGGGGTGCTTAGGGCAGAATGAAATCATCCAGCTCCTGCTGAAAAGTGAGATCTGACTCCATGGCCATCTTTGTAGCTCTTCAGCACTGGATTTCCCTGCTGCCAGCGTAAATCTGGGGTCACACCATCTAAACCCTTGAGTGTTTGTGCTGTGTCCTGGGTCCTCACCTCCCCGAGCTGCTCAGTGTTGGTTTCTGTCCTCATTGATTTCTGCAGCGATTTCTGCTCAGTGTTTTTCAGTGAAAGGGAATGACCTGCTTGCCACCCTATGCTGACAGATTTAACTCTGCAGCCTGCACTGACCTCAGCTCCCACATCCAATAAAATGCCTCAATATCCTTTCCCCTACAGCTCATGGATGAGTGTAAAACATTTACAGGTTGAAGACAGTGTTCAGCTCACTCAATGGAGAGAAATTCCTGAAGGGCTGTGCAGTGCAGGGACAGCACTTCTGGAAGTCCAAGAGCCACAAAGTGAGCCCAGGGCCCATTGCTCCAGGCAGTACCACTGGTTGTTTTCCCTGCTCTCACACTCTTCTCCAAGCTCTTGATCCTCTGCTCAATTCCTTGACTCTTGAACCCTTGGTGGACACAGAGCTGGATGGGCCATGAACCAACATGTGTGGATGTTCTTCACTCTCCACTGGCTCCAGGTGTCCTTTTGTGAAGCACTTCAGCTTGCAGCAACCCATCCAGTTCCTTTGAAATCAATGTGACTTCAGGGTGCAGGAAGCAGCCTCAAGGCACCACTGATCTCCTCTTTCATGTATCTATGCTATGTGGGCTGCACAGACCACAGAGTGGTGGAGACTGGGAAATGTACCAAGACTGAAAGTTCCATTGTGTATGGGTTGGTGTCAATTAACTCCAGGAACGTTCTGAATAAATTAAATTATGCTGCAGTCTGAAACGAAACTGATTCTTAATTAAAAGATAAGATATTTCTTAATCCTCAGATGATTTAGAAAAAAAAAAAAACAACCAAAAAAAACCCAAGAATAGTTGTGGGAATCACAGTCACCCTTGTCAGTTGGCTGAGCAGTTTCAGTGCTAAGGCCCTGAGCCATTCAGAGAAAAATCAGAGCTGTCCAGTGCTACAGCCCTGCTTTGAGCAGGCTTTGGGCAAGGTGACCCCCAGAGATCAAGGGCAACCCAAATCAAGCACATGTAGGGATAGGACAATGGTTAATGACTTTAAACTGAAAGAAGGGAGATTTAGGTTGGATATTAGGAATAAATTCTTCCCAGTGAGGGTGGAGAGGCCCTGGGACAGGGTGCCCAGAGAAGCTGTGGCTGCCCCTGGATCCCTGGAAGTGTCCAAGGCCGGGTTGGATGGGGCCTGGAGCAACCTGGGATAGTGGGAGGTGTCCCTATGCAGGGCAGGGAAGTAGAATTAGATGATCTTTAAGGTCCCTCCCAACCCAAACCATTCTGTGATTCTGTGACTCTCCTTTACTCCTTGCACTGTGAGCTCAGCTGTTGGATGCTGAAGAATCAGGATCTGGTTTGGAGACCTTGGTGGTGAACAAGTGCAGCAGTCAAGTGAGAAGTAGCATGGTGTGATGTGTCAATACAAACATATTTCCTTTTTTATTTCTAAGGTTCATTCTGGAGAACAGTAGGTAGGTTCCTCTGATATCCAGAGAGTGGCCTGTTACAGAATTCCTCAGGGAAGGAGGACATGATGTATACCTAAGTCTTGAACTACCTGAGCTGAGGCCTTGCCGAGGCCTTGCTGAGGCCTGACCTGAGGCCTCGAAGCCTGNTCTTTGTACTGAGAAGTCCTTATTCCCAGGACCAGGAGTTTCTGTTCCTGTTTCCCGCTGAGCATGAGGACTTGGAAATCTTCCTTTTATCAACCCCCACTAAATTCTTGAAAAAATGGAGAAAACCCTTATTCCAGTCACTACAGACAAAAAAAAAAGGTTCCTGCTTTGTCTAGTTGCTTACCAGGGGATGTGCTACAGCACAAAGGTATAACTTATGGCTAAATAACACACTACAAGGAAACATAAATCACCACAAAAAGCCAAGAAGGAAAGTCTTATACAAGCACAATCTAGCCCGTGGGAGGCAGTGGGTTTTGAGGCTGGGAGGGATGAAATCTCAGGTCTGATGTTTTCCTACAATGATTTAGTCCCACTATCACCTGAGCACAACTCCCCCTTTATTTCAGTTGTGTGAGTGAAGACTAAGTCTGAAGAGTCATTTTGCCTCAACAGTCCCAATACAGGTTGTCTTTTTGTTGACTCAAGCCCAGATTTTTTTTTCCCCATTATTAAAATTATTCTTTTCAGTCATGGCCTTTTATAAGATGTTCTGCTGCAGTACAATAAAGCACACATTTTAAAACATTCCCATAAAGCCAAAAGCACCACCACAGTCCATGGCTGGGTCTGATCCTTTGCTTCTGGAGGAAGACTTCAAGATCCTGGACATCAGTGGAGCTGTTCCTGATTTATGCTGGTGCAAACAAGGGGAGAAATTGCCTTCCCACTTCATGGCTCATCACCTTGAGTGCCAGCAGATTTTGTTCCCTCAACAGGAGAATTTAGGTTTTTGCAGGATGTTGCCTTGGACTCGTGCCTCAGCTAAGGTCCTAAAGCAGTCTGTCTCCATAAAAACACTGTAACAAACTGCCCCCTCACGTTTCACAAATCCCTCTTTACCTCTGCTCCTGCTATGAGCTCCATCATATTTCATGGGGCTGAGTTCCCATCCCTGAAAACCTGGGGACAGCAATTTCAAGATAACTTCCCCTGTAAACAGCAAACTTCTGTGTTCTTCACAATGGCTGTCCTGTTATATCTTAAAGCCATAATTATTTCTCGAATTCTCTTCCTCTCAGATCCATGATCTGTTGCAATAAACAAAATTCAGTGATTAAAGAGGCTGTACTCTCTCCTTCACTAAGGACTTTTTTCAGCATTTTTATTTAAAGGCCTATCCCTCCCCAGCTGTAAGGATTTTATGGATGTACTCACAGAGAGAATCAAGATAGATATGCAAAGTTAAAGCTTTATCAGCTCACATGGAAGTTTTTATTTTCACGCTTCTACTCTGGAAATTGAAAGTCATACCATCTTCTCACAGATACAGTTAAAAAAACTCCTTTTCCTTTCTGTGTCAGAAATTCCAAAAGGAAATTTACAGAGCTGGCCCAAAAAGTCATAAGGAACCTATTTTATATACAGCTCTCTTCCCAAGAATGCTGTAGGTTTAGGGTAATTGCTTGTTCTTGCAGTTTTGTGGGTTAAAATAAACCATCGCTGTAGTTTGTTTTTTCTTACAGCCCAATGTTAAGGTCTTTGTATTTCTGATTTTAAGTGGAGCTGGGCCTTAGAAAAGGCTGAAGGATTAAGAGTTTAACATAATTTAATCTCTTCAAATCTTTTAGCAGGAGACTGTGTGGTTTGCAGATGTTTTTGGTTTTAGGGTTGGGGGGTTTTTTTTGTTTCGTGGTGTAAGCCTGGGGCTGGAAGATGGAGCTGGGAGCCCAAATCCTGATCTTGCACTGCCACTTATTTCCTGGGTGGTCTGGAAGAAAACGCTCTTGAATTTCTTGTCTTGAGGACTGGGTAGGGTTATTTTCCTCCCCTTATGAACATTCCCACCCCATGGGGCACTGAGCAGAGCAGGTATCGGGGTGGGAGCAGCCTGTGGGGAGGGGACTGCAGTCATGGAATCATAGAGTCATGGAATCAAAGAATTATAGAAGTATAGAATCATGGAATCAGAGAGTCATAAATTCATGGAACCAGAGAGTCATAAAGTCATAGAATCAGAGAGTCACAGAGTCATGGAATCATAAAACCATAGAATCATGGAATCACAGAGTCATGAAGTGATAGAATCGTAGAATCAAGAGTCATAGAGTCATGGAATCAAAGAATTATAGAATTATAGAATCATGGAATCAGAGAGTCATAAATTCATGGAACCAGAGAGTCATAAAGTCATAGAATCAGAGAGTCACAGAGTCATGGAATCATAAAACCATAGAATCATGGAATCACAGAGTAATGGAATCATAGAATCATGGAATCATAGACTCAGATTCATAGAATCATAGATCCATAGAGCCATAGAATCCTAGAGTTACAGAGTGATGGAGTTGTAGAATAGTTTGGGTTGGAAGGGACCTTCAAAGGCCATCTAGTCCAGCCCCCATGCAATGAGCAGGGACATTTCCAATGAGATCGGGTTGCTCAGAGCCCCATCCAACCAGACCTCAAATATTTACAGGAATGGGGCATCCAACACCTATCTGAGGAACCTGTGCCAGTCCCTCACCACCCTTATGATAAAAAACTTTTTCACTTGGCAGCCACTGCTCCTTGTCCCCTGGAATCTTGTACAGACCTGAGGCCCTGGCGCAGGGTGCCCAGAGAAGCTGTGGCTGCCCCTGGATCCCTGGAAGTGTCCAAGGCCAGGGCAGGGCAGGGCAGGACAGGGCTTGAAGCAACCAGGGACAGTGGCAGGTGTCCCTGACCATGGCAGGATGTGGGGCTGGATGAGCTTTAAGGTCCCTTCTACCCAAACTATGATGTGTTTCTGTGGTTTTATGGCTCAGATAAATGGTGTGAGTTCACTGGGAGGGTAAAGCTGGCACCTCCATCTGGGAAGGAGTTTATTACTAACTAATAATGGATTGGAGGATGCAGATGGAGACACTCTCCAGAGGGATGGCAGCAGGACTTGTTTATCATGCCTGATTATTTTTTACCCTTTTTATTTTAACCTCTGTATCCATAAACAACACCATGGCTCTTCTCCCTACACCCAGCCCAGTGGATACTCACAATCCCCCATGCTGGGGATGTTCCCTGTCTGTGCTGGCCCTGAGTCATGCCCAGGGTGTGCCCAGGAGATTCCAGAGATGCAGACCAGGCCCACATCATGGCCATAATTAACACTACACCTGACTGAATGAACATTTCCCTCCACAGACACACATTTCCTTATTTCCTGCTTCATTATGAGCATGCCCACTGCTTAGTGGAGGATGATTGATCTTAGGAGAGGTATTTATGAGGCCACTTGTGTGATGGGATCTTCTTCCTGCCCATATGAGTCACCAAAAACCCCAAAATGGGGACACACAGAGCTTTGTGTCCCCCAGAGCCTCCCACCCTGCTGCCTGGAGAAACAGCCTGACCCTCAGGCAATTACAGAAAAACCCAGTGGTTTTGGCAGTCCCAGGAAAGCTTGGATGGAGTGTAGAAAAGCTGAGTGAGGGTGTGGTCCCTGCTGCAGGGAGAGCAAGACAGAGAGAACAGATAGGTAAGACTAAACTTGAACTTAAATGGAGAAACAGGGCTAGATTCCTCATCCCTGGACATCAGGGCAGTGTCATGAGAAGACAGAGAGGACAGTAGCACAACCACCCTGTGCATGGTGTGGCTGACTCGGGAGGAAAGAGCTGCAAAACCCTTCCTCCCCATCCCATGGCAGCTGTGTTCTCCCTCCTCTTCCACTGCCACAGCCTGGGACTGGCCTTGCTGATACACCCTCAGAATGAACAACTTGCAATCATATGCAGATGTACAAATCCCACCAAGCTATTAAAGTGCTGATGATTTATTATTCATAAAATCATTGAATGGTTTGGGTTGGAAGGGGCCATAAAGAACATCCAGTTCCACATCCTGCCGTGGTCAGGGACACCTTCCACTATTCCAGGTTGCTCCAAGCCCTGCCCAGCCTGTCCTTGGACACTCCCAGGGATCCAGGGGCAGCCACAGCTTCTCTGGGTACCCTGTGCCAGGGCCTCAGCACTGTCATTCAGTGTGTCACTGGGCAGTGTCTGCCCTTTGCTAGATGTGATGCTACCAAAATTATGTCCATAGCTGACCAGCTCCCATTGTTTTTGCAGAGGTGCAGAGCCCCTCTCTGAGCACACCAAACTCAGGTGCACCCCAAGGTGACCTTGCAGGTTGTTTTTCTGGAGGATGGTCCCTGGCAGTGACAACACCATCCCTGGGGAATGCTGGGGTAGTGGCTGCAGGAGCCAGAGAACTGGGGAAGTCTGGAGACCCTTGCAAGTCACCTTCCCTTCCCACTCACCTCCCCAGCCATTTATATCCCTCCAGCCCTTCCTCCTCTAAGATAATTAAGGGCACAGGAGAAATTAAGCTAATTCTGTTGGGGCTGCTGTACATCTCTTAGCACCAGTTCTGCCTTCCCTCCTTCCTATGTACATGTAATTAAAGCAGGCTTTTCTGCTGGAAGATAAAACACCTTGTTCTTGGAGACCAGTTTTGATCACAGCGGTGCTTGGCCTGAACTTTTAGTCCTTCTCATGGAAACTCCTCAAAAAACTCAGCCAAAATGCTCAGCTCCCTGTGGATTCAGGGTGAATCCCCCTTCCCAGCCAGTCCCCAAGGACAATCCTGCTGCAAAGGGCTGTCAATCTGTAACGGGTCACTCGGGGTCACTGACTGACCCTCCCTGCAATCCCTGCCCAGCTGGCATCAAATAACAGCCTTTGCCATTTTTAAATCCTGCCATGGCAGTCACCGTGGCAACCTTAAAACTGACCCCCTGTGCCAAGCCCTGGGGCTGCTACAGCCACCCCGAGCCCTGGGGACAGATTTAGGAGAGGCATAAAGCAAAATAGCACCAAAGGGCACAAGGACAGCACAAGGCCCTTCCTTCCTCTGCAAGGGAGGGATGAGCCTCGTGAGATCCCCCGTGTCCCTGTGCTTGATACTGTGGGAGAAGGGAAAGGAAGGAAAGCTGTCTGCGTCCTCTTCCCTCAGGAAACCCAAAAACAAGAGGCAGGGCTGGCAGGGAGCAGGGAAATGCCCTGGCCACCAACAAATGTTATGGCCAGTGCTCTGGGGGAAAAATTTTGGGGTCACCAGCTCACAGACCAGGAGGGACCTTGTCTGGGTGAAGGCTTTCTGCAGAAGAGAACTGCACTTGTGAACTCATCCACCAGGCCCTGCCCCCTGGAAGGCCACTGAGCACGATGTCCCCCCTGCAGGTGACACTGACCCATGCAAGGGCTGTGGTTGCCAGCTGCACACCTTAAATCATGGAGGCACAGAATGGGTTGGGTTTTAAGCCACCTTAATAATCATCCAGTTCCAAAATCCCTGCCATGTGGAGTTTTATCCTCTAGATTAGGTTGCTCCAAGCCCCATCCAACCTTGAACACTTCCAGGGATGGGGCAGTCACAGCTTCTCTGGACAACCTGTGCCAGGGCCTTGCCACCCTCAAAGATAATTTATTTTTACTATCTAATTTAAACCTGCCTTCTTTCAGTCTTTCCCCCTTATCCCAAATCCCTCTCCAGCTCTCCTGGAGCCCCTTCAGGCCCTGGAAGGGGCTCTGAGGCCTCTCTGGAGCCTTCTCTTCTCCAGGAGAACACTTCCTGCTGTCCCAGGCTGGCTCCAGATCAGAGGTCTTCCAGACCCTGGAGCACCTCCATGGATTCCTCTGGACTCTGTTCCAACAGCTCCATGTCC
>VXBB01011836.1:169567-256010 GCA_013399915.1 Illadopsis cleaveri
CTAATTTCCTTTTTTTTTTTTTTTTAACCTAAGAGTTCAGGTTCAGCAGGAGTGGGTGCCTCTCCCAAAGACTCTGTGTCAGGTTAGGCCAGCTCTGAATTTGTTCCTGCAGCTCAGCTGGTTTTTGTAACCACGCTCCCATAAATAGGAGCTGAGCAACAATTGCAGGGAATATTGTGGTTGCCCCTGCCAGCACCTTGAGGCTTTACTACAAGGTGGTTATTGATCCTGGTAGATAACAGCCTTTCCTGTAGAAACCAATAGTACCTCCCACAGTTGATTAGGCTGTAAATTATTGGTGATTATTTTCATAACTTTGGATTTGGCTCTAGTTTGTTGTGGGTTTTTTTGTTTTTTTTTTTTTGAGGGGAGAAATAGTCACGGTTTATTTTCATAAGAATTTTCCTAAGGCTTATTGATGGGAGTCAGTTTGAGGGCTCATATTTAAATGAGACACGTTCTCAAAGCCTTTGCTGAATCAAAGCTTAGAGCTCTCCTAGCATTTCAAGCTTTTCTTTTTTCTTTTTTTTTTCTTTCTCCTTTTTTTTTTTTTTTTTTCACCCTTCACCTTTTAGTTACATGATCCTGAGGGCAGAGATGGTGTGATAGGAGTTTCAGCTGGGAGGCTGGGGGTGCTGTGATTGCCAACAGGATGCAAGCTGGTGATAAGGCACAGCTCTCTGTGCTTCGATAGGTGTTGGCTGCATTTGATCCTGAACCATGCAAAACAAGAGGAACTTTGCATTCCTCCGCCTCCCATTCATGTGTTTCACCACAAGGGCTGTTCTCTGGCCTTTCCACAGTGGGTGTGAAGGATTAACATCTACCAGAGCAGAGCCAAACCCTGGCTTGCAGACAATTATGCAGAAGGTATCTCATCCTCCCCGGGGTCACTCTTCTACCAAGTGTTTTTACTCAACCTGCCAGTTTTTTGTGGGGAGATAAACTCGCTTGAACATGTCTCCTGGGTTGCAGAGCTGTTAATATTGGATAGAGCTGGCTGCTTATTTCCTCTTCTACCTGTTCTCTTCTATGCTTTTGACAATAAAGAGAAATTCTTTGTGCTTCTTAAATGGCAGCGAGGATGTTCCCATTCCTCATAACATGAAAACACCAGGGCAAAGAGACACTCAGTCATTAAAGCTTGGTTTGGAATGCAAAGATGTGCCCAAAACAGCCTCTTCTGTCTCTAGTATTTGTCAGTTCGTTAGGAGATCAAGGGAGTAATGATCATAAAATCCTAGAATGAGTTGGGTTGGAAGGGACCTTAAGATCATCTCATTCCCCCTCCTGCCATGGGCAGGGACACCTTCCACTATCCCAGGTTGCTCCAAGCCCTGCCCAACCTGTCCTTGGACACTTCCAGGGATGGAGCAGCCACAGCTTCTCTGGGCACCCTGTGCCAGGGCCTCCCCACCCTCACAGGGAAGGATTTCCACCTGACAACTCATCTAAACGTCCCCTGTGCCAGTTTAAAGGCATTGTCCCTTGTCCTGTCTCTTCCTGCTCTTGTCAAAAGCCCCTCTCCAGCTCCCTTGTATCCTCCTTTATTGATGAAGCCTAATGGCCTCTTCTTTGGGCTTGTCCCCTTTCCTCAGTCACAGAGGAAACTAAAGAACATGTTCAGATCCTCCAGATCCTCCAGTTAAGGGGTGAGACTCACCTCACCCAGGATTTTCACAGGAGTTCTCTACAGATATGCCCCTGGCTCCCTTTAGAGCCAGGGGTGAGAAAATGGCAGTCCCTGACAGGACCCATTTTAAATGTCAGTTTTGGGATGAAATTAAACATATTCCAGCAGTTTCCATTCCTTTCCACTGTTACAACCAGAGTCTTGAACATCCCAGAGAGAGAAACTCTCCACCAGTGCTTGCTGTGAGTGTTGTGGTCCCCTCTCTCAGTGAGATGCAGCCGGTGTTCATGTGAGGAGCAACAGGAGATGGCATTAGGCTGGGTAAAAGGAAGGTTATTTTCTTTTCCCCTCACTGTTACTGAAGGGCAAGGAAGGCAGCTCAGATTATCTGCTCCTCTGAGGGCTTCTGGCTTCGTCTTTTAACTCCTGTGTTTATTAATTGATCAGATAGAGAAGCAGAAGAGGTTTTGGGATGTGTGGCTCTGCCATCCCAGCTGGTGAGATGAGCAGACTCAAAGCAGAAAATTAGTCCTGCTCCTGCAAAGGGCCCTCTTAAGATGTCTAAAGCTGCATGGACCAATCATTTTGTATTAAGCTGATTGGGCACAGTTTGCTCTGTTGCTTCTTTCACAGAGAAGAGCAGCCTTCTTCCAGAAACTGAAAACCACCATCATTTTCTAGAAGTGGGCAATGACAAAAGAAAAGGGAAATAGAAAACCAGCCATTAAAAACAAAAACAAAAACAAAACAAAAACAACAACAAAAAAAAAACAAACAGAAAAAAACCCAAAAAAAACCCCCCCAAAAAAACAAAACAAACAAAAAAAAAAACAAACACCAAAACCCCCTTTTAAATAGCAGATGAAAGACATATCATGCAACTTCTCAGGAAACTCAGACAAACCTTGACATGCTCCAGTCACCAGAGGTGAGAATGGAAATGTAGGAAGTGTGGTGTGGAATTGTAGGACCCTCCTGGTTCTGCAGCCTGGAAAGCGCCTTGGCGTGTTTCTGAAGTGCAGATTTAGCACAGCATCCTGGGAGAGCACATTTCAGTTCCTGCATTTCATTCATTTTTATGCCTTTCTAATGCAGATGCAGCTGAACTGTACCATTGATTCCTGCACACACCTCTTTTCCATATAGATGATGACTGCATCAAAGGAGGCAGCAGCTCTGAAATAGCACACAGTGAATTCTCATTTGGAGGCTATAGTGGGAGAGCAATTTCCAAAAATGAAGGGCAAGGTTCCTAATCCACAGCAGCTTTTTTGCCAGAGAGATGTGGGAGAGAAGAAACAGGATGCATCCTGCATGAATCATCGCTGTAACCACCCTGGATTTATTAACTGAAATTATGAGGAATAACCAAAAATTATTAAAAGCTCAAATGTCTGGTGAAAGGCGTCGCCTCAAGCACTGGTGTTGTGAGGTAGTGCCATAGTTTTCCTGTTGATTTCAAAGAACTGAGGGCTAAAAGGTCAAGTTTTCAAGACCAAATAATTCATTGTTTAAAATTATGGGACAGCCATCACCACCACCTATCACAGAGAGGGGCAAAGACATCCCCAGATCCTTGTCCTTCCCCAAAACAGGGTGACTACAACCACCCCTTTTCCTTTTCACTCACCAGCTCATCGGTGTTTGCACAACTGCTGCCTCCCACTCGTGCCTTAGAGATCCCAAATTCCCCCTTCATTTCCACCACCACCAACCTGTAGGTCCACCCTCACCAAGATGTTGAGCCCTGTCCTTTGCATGGGCAATGTCCAGGTTTGGGGCCCAGGTTTTGGCAGAGCAGTGACAGTTTCTCCTTGAGGTTCTTCCTGCAGGTGTTGCTTCGTGAACCCACCCCTGAGTGCCTGGCCAGAAGGAGAGGGGCACAGGCCACCCCCATGCTGGAAGTGGCTCTTCTGTATCCAAAATTATGCTCAGTACTGCGTGTTCTGAGCTGCTGCCTTTGACCTTCCCCCAAAACAATCCCTGAGATCCCAGAATCTGGGAGCTCTGTAAGCTTGGGAGGTGTGAAGGACCCATAGGGTGATCAGTGAAGGAGCAGCACTTTTCTTGCCCTTCAAGTCACATCCCTTCCAGCGCCCTCGCTCCATATTTTACAAACTTATTTGTACATTCAAATTCTCCTCAGTTGTGTCCTGGCTATCACGGATTCCAAATCAAAATTCCTGCTCTATCCAGCGAGTTCTGCAGGGCTGTCCTTGGCAACTGGCTCTTGCAGGCTCCTGGAGGGAAGCTTGCTTTCCTTTGCTGATTATTTCCCAGTATCAGCTGCAGGCCCCCTGCTCCTCCAGTGCCCTGCTCCTCCAGTGCCCTGCTCCTCCAGTGCCCTGCTCAAGCTCCCCCTTTCCCTGTGCTTGGACATTTTCACTGTGCACAGACTCCAGGGCCCTTCCTGCTGTGGTTCAGCCCCATGAGCTCCCTTTGGGATAAGTGTGCAGGAATTGTGTGGCCCTCCATTTACCTGGCCTGAGTTTCTGCCCACTTGTCCAAATCTCCCAGCAGGGAGCTTTATGGTCCTTAGCAGAGAAACCATCACTGCAGTGAGAAATACTGGAGAATAAGAGTCCTGGCACCTCCTGGGTGCCCTGAACAAGCTGGAAGAAAAGCTTCAGTGGGTAACATCAAGGACACACATCAAGGACTCACAGTGAAGCCTGGGGCACACAGCCCTCTCCTCTCTCTGTGCTCACTTAACAGGTGGGTCTGTTCCCACACCCTTTTTGCCAACTGCTGATGGAGAAGTGAGAAGGGAAGCAGAGATGAAAATATTCCTCCCAGAGGGGTCTGTTTCTCCTTTCAGGAGATCCTTCCAGGATCTGTGAATAACAATGTGTTTTCTCTGTATTTTAAAGGGGCCAAGAGAGACAGGGAAGCTCAGAACTAAGTCACCAGCCAGGTCATTTCCACTTCATGCTCTCAGAGCTCAAGCAGAGGGAGGAGAAGGGCTGTTTGTTGCTTTTTCCCTTCCCAGCTCAACAGGCACAGTGATACTTCAGCATCCTGAAAAACACAGCAGAGGTGGGTGGCTCTACCCAGGAGCAAAACAGCCGAAATTGTAGCACTTAGAGACAGGGACATCCTGTCAACATGAGGGGTTCTGTATAAACCAGCCAAGAGGTGAAAAATCTGGAAGGGATGGGCGTGAATTTGCCAGGCAGAAGAGAGGGTGAGGAAGTCCTGGGCCTGAGGAGTGGAAAGGGCAGTGAGACACCAGGCAGCCTCTCCATGGTCTGCATGGCTCAGCTCTGGGCTCTGCATCCTTGAAGGCTCTCCCCACACTCAGGGGTGTTCATCTGGGGAGGCTGGATACCCACTCCTTGCTATTTTTAAAGCTGAATGTTAATATCTTTAATTGCCAGAGCTCCAGGAAGAGAGCCAGAGCTAAAATGTATCTACTAAGAAACTGCCAAGAAACACTGTTAAACAGGATCTAGGAAAAAAGCCAGGCAAAGAATTTATGATCTTTATCTCTGCAATAATAATTTCTCAGTGGTCAACCGAGGAGCAGAACAAAGGTCACTGGTTTTGTATCAGCTGGAGTTTGTGAAATCCTTTGTTTCCTTCACTGTGAGCTTGTCCTGTGGGTCTCCTGCAGGAAACCCTACAAATGAACACAAAACCTGACAGTCCAGACTGACCCATTTGTCCCCATTCTTCCCCCAAGACCCAAAAACTCTGCAATTCCAAGTCTGAGACCTTCCCAGCACTGGAAAAAGCCTAGCCTGGATCCTTCATCCAGGGAAGAAGCATGTTTCACCTCGTTTATTAAACAAGATATCCATAGGAATGGTCCAGTGAACTTCTGTGTTGCTAAACCCACCTCACATGATCAGTCACGTTGATTCTATCTAAGAATTTTGCATTTGCACAGATGCAAGAACCAACCTCATCTCAGGTTTCCTTCCTTCCACCATGATGGGGGACAAGCAAGGGACCCATGAAGACCTCTGCAAATAAATTGAAGGAGAAGAGGCTCTTTTTTTATTATTATTTCCTGGTTATAGTGTGGAAACAATTCTAGGCAAAATATACACAGTTTGCTTCTTGACGTGGCTGCCAAGATTCCCAATTTTACAATGAGGATCAGATTTCAGAATACTTCCAAACCAACCCCCACAAAAATTAATTGACTATCCAGGAAACTCTTGGCTTTGGATGTTGTTTATTTTTAAGGTAAAGTTCTGATCCCAGTGACTGTGGAGGGAAACTTTGAAAATATGATCTCTGTGAGCTTTAATGACTCAGAGGGAGGGATTCAGTGCCTACACACAGGAGCCTGGTGCCATCTGAGATGCCCTTGTATATCTGAGACATCCCACAGTGCTGGCAAAGAGACACAGAGCTGAGGGAAGACAAGCAGTCCTCAGAAGCAAGAGCTGGAGTCTGGGGCTGGATACCCCAGAGCTTCTAACTTGGCTCTGGGACATGGTGTTTAGACAGCCAAATCCAGCCCTAACGCACACATATAAAATATATATAATCAAATCAATCAGCCACTCAATCAATCACGGGAGATACTTCCAGATCTTCGGGTTTCATGTCAGCTCTGGAGGCAATTTAAGCAGCGTTTCAACACTCAGGACTGTGTTAGAAACACACTATTGGCTTCACTGACACTTCCAAGCATGCTGAAGCACTCAGCTGGCCCAAGCTCCCTGCTCCCACCCTTGCTGCTCTTCTCCATCCTCTGTTCCTTCTGCAGATCTACCACAAGAGAAAGAGCAGAGGATTTATTGTGGATTGTTTTTTTTTTCCAAAGGAGAGGTGTGCAAAATGCAGGAGGCAAAGACTTTCCACTGGGCAAAGCTGTGACGAGGTTTATGGTGCCCTGAGGGGTAATAGAAGGGGCTGGCACATGAACCACCAGCAGCTCTGGGGCAGCATTACCTCAGAAAGTCAGCGCCCTCACAGAAAAGCAGGATATTTTTAGTTTACCCAGTGTATTTAAATCATCATGGAGTACATTAAAATTATAGTAATTATCCCACCTTCTCATGTGGGATTCTGGGAGGTGATGGATCGGTGGATCGTGTGCTCGCTGGAGCCATCTTTGGTGAGGCCCTTCTGCAAAACAGAATTGTTTTTGTTTTGCCTGTTTTACAGCTGCAGCATTCCTGGCCCATTAATGCCTGTCCTTTGAATACTGGGATCTGCTCACAAGCCACCCTTCCCTCTCCAGCAGCCGCCTCTCACAGCACCCCAGAGCTGAGACAACCCCCGTGACACCAACTCCTTCAGAACAAAAATGCATTTACACGCTCCTGGAGTTGTGAGCTTCCACATGCAGGCAAGGCTGATGTTTTCTTCATGGTAGTATTTAACCTCTGAATCATTTCTGCTTTCCCTTCATGGCTGCACTGCAGGGAAATGCAGGGAAACCTGATGGGCCCCCAGCCCTTGCTCTCATCTTGCTGCCCCACCAGTGCAGGCAGGATTTGTTTCACTGCAGCAGCAGCAGCTTTGGACAAGAACTGTGAAAAAATGCAACTTTTTTCACAGGGGAAAAAAAAAAAGATGCATTCTTTCCCAGATCAGAAGCTTCATGTTTTTGATTGCAAAGAAATAAAATAGGAAGGGATTGAACAGAACAATCTTGATGAAGAAATGCTTTCCCTTAAAAATTGTCATCACCAAGTTCTGGGTTATCTCAATTTTTAAACCCTCTGTTGAAGGATGGTGCATCTGATTTCACGAAAAGATCTCCTTCTTTTTGTTTCTTTTCAGAAAAACAAGAATATTTGTCCTAAAAATGATTCCTGATACTTCTTGATGGATCAAAGGTTGGGAGAAGTCTCCAGCATCTCTCCTGGGGGAGTGCCAGGTTTCTGCCAAGCCTTGAACTCTTCCCCAGCCTAGAGTGGCCTTGGAGGCTCCCCCAGCCCAGCAGGACCTTGCAGGTCCCCCCAGCCCTCATGACCTCAAGGTCCCAAACCACTGTGGCAGCTCTGGATCCCTGAGGGGTGTGAGAAGTCCCCATTGTCCTCCCCTGCACATGGGGAACCTTGCCAGCATCTGGCCATTGCCCTGCCTCACACCCATGTTCTCTGGCCCCTTCCCAGCTCCTCCAGCAGCATGTTCCTCATTATTTACTCTCCCTAAATGCTGCAGAAAAATGCTGCTTCTCCTGAATACTAAGTAAGGAAAGGGAAAAAAAAAAAAGCTCATTCCCTTGCTGGACTGTGTTTGTTCTGTGGTTTGAAGTTCACTGTTGCTGCTGAAAGCTTTTTTGACCCTTGTAGGTATTTGATCCAAGTGACCTCTGGCGTTTGGGGCACTGATACAGTCCCACACCGAATTTGCTCTTGCACACATCTTAAATATCTGTGCATACATCTATCCATACATATAACTATCTTCCTCTCTCTCTCATTCCAGTGCTATCTGATCAGTTCTTGGCTTTCCTTACACTTCTTTCATCGAATTAATATCTTTCCCCTGAGGGTGTGTTCTCCCTCTCCAGGATTTTCTCTTTTTACACCCTGTCATTTCCCTCTCCCTCCTGCCTCCTCTCGACCCGCTCCCCTTCCCTCCACGCAATATGTTTGCAGTTGCCTTGTGTACCCAGCATAACATATATGTATTTAAATGGGATGATTTCCACTAATGTGAGGAGTCTGGCCCATTAATTTCAATAGTGGAGCTGACAGCCTGGGCCTGGAGTCTCATTGCCTGGTGACACATGAGTACAGCTGCTTAAACTTGACGGGGAACTGTTTCCAGCGCCCCGGCTGCACATCTGCAGGAGGAAGGAAATTCTTTCTGTAGCACTGGAAAAAATAAAGCTGCCTAGATTTCCCTCCCTCCCCCCCGCCCCCAGATGATGATATTCATCATTCAAATGTTTCAGCTGAGTGGGTGTTTAATTCAGAGTTTGGAGGGGGACGTTTATGGTGTGTTACGAGCTTTGCTGTGGAGCCTTTGTTCCACCCAAGGTGGTGTTGCTTTTACCAAGGGCTTCTCCCAAACCTCTCAGAGCACTGACTAGGTCCAGCAGTGCTGGGGACCCTGATGTTCTCAGAACCAGCTGCTGGATTAAAACAGAGGATGTGTCTTTCCTCGATGAGGTTGTTATGTTGATAAATTAGAGCAGGGTGGGGAAAAGCAGAGGGATTTATCTGACATGGCTCTAGCAGGACTTGAACATTGAACAGACAATGCCAGTTATGGGTCAAGTCCTGGTCTGAGGCATCACTGAGGCCTTGAGGGCTTTGAAGATGGTGAAAGTCCTAGAGGGGAAGCAATATGAGGAGCAGCTGAAGTCACTTGTCTTGTTCAGCCTGGAGAAGAAGAGACTGAGAGGAGACCTGACCACTGTCTGCAGCTTCCTCCTGGGTGAAGAGGAAGGTCAGGTACTGATCTCTGCTCTCTGGTGACCAGAGACAAGATCTGAGGGAACGACTGGAGCTGTGTCAGGGGAGGATTAGGTTGGATATCAGGAAAAGGTTCCACACTCAGAAGATGTTTGGGCATTGGAACTGTCTCCCCAGGGAATGGTCATGGCCTTGAGCCTGCCAGAGCTCCAGGCTCTCAGGCATGAGGGATGATTCTGTGGGCTGTCCTGTGCAGGACCAGGAGCTGGATGACATGTGAGTCCCTTCCAACTCAGGATGTTCTGTGATTCCATGATTTTATGACCAGCTTTGCTGGTGGGACCCAGAGGACCACATCAGCAAAGCTTCAGGAATTGACTGAAACTTTTGAGAGTTTTGCTTCCGGCTGTGCCAGGAAAATGTTTTCATTAACACCAAAAAGCCCTCCAGCTTTTCTTCCTTGGAATAAACTGAGTATTCTCACCCACCCCATCCTCAGGTACCCAGGAGCACTGAGATATCTGTGGGAGAGGTTTTGTGCTGCAGCCTTCTCGTGAGCTGTGCTCCCACATTTCACCCTGTTGTGATCTTCTCCTTCTTGGATAGAAAGAGGAGAAAGACCATAAATGCCACTCATGGGATGCAGCTCTGGGGGATAATCCTTAGTTCAAACCTGAGTGAACATGAGAAAAAAAGGGAGGGCCATGGAAGCAGGGCTGTTACTTTCAATAGGACAGCAAGAGAAGCCAAGTCTGCAGGATGGACTACACACTCCTCTCCCTCAGAGTACAAACCAATGTTTTCAATCTCTGATGATGCTTTCCCATCTTTCTGAGCAAAAAATCAGGTGCTGAGGATATTGACCTGTCACTACTTATATAATTCTTGCTGCAGCATGCACCAGCTTTGCCTGGAAATGAAGGATGAGCACAGGTCTAAACGTGTCAGAAAGTGTCAGAAAGTGCATTACACTCTGGGCAACCCGAGGTGAGACACTGAGAGCTTTGAGCTGGTTTTGGAGGGTAATCAGCTGCTTTAACATGGAGGAAAAGGAAATAACTGCCACTGAAGTTGTGGGGCTGGAATTCAGATGATATTTAGAATACTAGTGAGGAAATATATAGGGAAAAGTCACCCAGTCTGCTGTGCTGCCAAGATCTCCCTGGATTAGGTCTTGGAAAGCAGAATTGTTACACAGTTCCTGCTGAAAGAGAACAAACTCAGTCACAGACCTTATTTCTGAGCACAGGCTGAAGAAGTGTAAAGATATGAGCAACTGTTGAAGTTGGCCCTGCTTTGAACAGGGGGATGGATTGGATTATTTCCAGAGGTCTCTTCCAACCAGATTTTTGTCTATGATTCTGTGGTTTTATGCTAACATTTGCTGTATCTAGGTGGAAGCTGAATTCTGTAGCTGCAAAATACAGTGGGCTAAAGAGTTTTGACCTTTAGGTCAGAGATCTTGTGGGAGACCTCATCCACCCACTCTCCTGCCAGGCTCTGGTTCCCTCTCCTTGATGAAGAGAGAATTTGTACAAAATAGGTTTGGCAGTGCCTTGTACCATAGATACTGTGGGCTTTTTTTTCCTAAAAAGAGACAAATCTGGTCTAAATTAAAAAATCAAGATCTTCTTTCGGAAGTCTGTTGGAAAGGCACAAGCAAGAACCATTGCTCTGTAACTGAATAACCAAACTCCAGGAGCCAGTGGACTGATCCAGGGCACATACTTGCATGCAATAATAAGGTCATTTATTGCACCTTGTGACCTACTGAAGCGTCAACAAGGGTTTTCCTTTCCCTGTATTTCACTGAGTTTCCTTGCAGCACTACCCCAGACATTTGACATGATGAGCTGGGGTTTTCCAGAGAAAACTCCTACCTCTTTTGTGGCTTTCATTTTGTATCCTTTCTAGAGCAGCAAAGATTCTAGTCCAGGTGATAAGTCAGAGGTGGAAGGGAAAGGAAATTGTTTTCCTTAATACAGTTAAGAAAACCTTAGGTTTTGACACCCTGGGAAGGTGATGGGCAATTTTACAGAAATACCAAGGCTGAGCCAAACTCTGCATTAACAGCTTTAAGGGTCTATGTTCAAGCATCCCTTTCTTCTTGGTTTGGTTCAGAGCAGATAATTAGATGTTTCTAGTTTGTTCTCCTGTCTCATGGTTGGTTTGGGGCTGAAGTGATGCAACCCCAGTTTGTGGTGTTGGGAACTCTGTTGACTAATCCAGATGGATCCCAGTGTAGGATCCCAGGGGCAGGAGACCAAAAGTCTTCTCAGCCATGTTTTCAGGTTGCATGTCCATTCCCACTACCTTTAAAAGCATATTTAAAGACCTTGCCTTCTCTGGTTGCTTCTTTTACAGATCTAGCCCTACCTGAGTGTGCTGAAATATAATTCTCTTAAGCCTGCAGTCCCCAGGAGTCCAATTCTGTGATTTTGGAGCCACAAGACAACAAGCAGAAGCCTGTCCACCCCTCTGAGCCTCTCGTCCCATCCCATGCACTGCCAGTCCATGGCCCTGCTGCAGCTCTCCCCAGAAGACAGGGGGTGATGCTTATCTGACTGTCCAAAAGGGTTCAGAGAAGATCAGGTGGCTCATGCTGCAGAAATGAGCCCTCCTCTCCACCAAGGGAGCCTTCCATGGCCTGCCCTTTAGCAGACCTCCATGATGTGGCCATCTAAAGGTTGGTGAGATGAACCCTAGTCCAAGAAGACAGAGAGATTCCTCCTGGGACCTGGGAGAAGAGAATGGCCACATTCTTTCCCATCCTTGCTTTCAACTCATTTGAGCTTGTTTGCTTATTGCAGAGCAATAAAATAAATGTATGGCCGCTCCCTTGCCTGTCTCTGACTTTGAATAGGGCTCTGAAAGACACAGCAGGAATGGATTTGGGCTGCCTTAAAACATGGATCACATGGCAAATTATTTATTTGCCTGTTTATACTCTGCAATAAAAAAAAATACACAAACAAAACCTTCCCCTTCCCCTCTTAAATGTCCCGATTTATGTGCGTAGATAGTTTACACAACCCCCAGCTCAGTTTGTTTGGATCATACTCAGCCTCTGAACAATTTGCAAGCACTTGGAGAGCTCCAGGGGCACAAACAAGTGCTGGTGCCCCTGGTCCTGCAGAGAGGGAACTGAGGAACCTTTGGACCCAGCTCCTTGCCAAGGTCACAGGCAGAATAGGATTTCAGGTTCAGAAAAGCAAACCTGGGAAGATCTGCAGAGGGTCTGAACTCTGCAGGACCAAAGTCCAGAGGCTGTGTCCTGCCTTGCATCTTGTTTGTTACTCTGGCTGATAAACCCTCCCTTTTTCCAGAGAGTTCCTTGGGTCAGGAGAAGATTCTCTTTACCAATTTGCAGCCAGCGCAGGATAACAGGATCTTTCTCTTGAGTAACATTCATCTTACAACTCCCTTCCTAACCTAAATGCTGAAGAAAACACAGCCAGAGTTTTCCTGACTTTGGCACTGATCGTGAACTGAGATGTCCTGAGACGTACTTGGTGAGTGATGCACTTTACAGTGATGTGTAGGGTGAGGAAAATCCCACCAGGACAGAGAGGATCTTGAAAATGGGCATTGCCCATGAGTCTCATTGCCCAGGAGGCAGATTTTGTCCCAGAATTAATGTAGCTTGTAGACATCACCTTGATATGCAAAAGCAGGCTGGAAGTTTCACTTACTGTCCAGCTGGAAAAGTACATCCCATGAGTCTGTGCCATGGAGAAATGTTGCAGCATGACTTGTCTCTTAATCACCTAAAATGAGTGTTCAGGACATCCAGCTGGGACTGAGAGCTGAGCTTCACAGGAGGAAGGACAGAATCAACTTTCCGAGCTGAAAGGAAGATAAAATAGTGTTTTGGGGAGAGATCACGTTGAAAAGCAGGCCAGAGAGAACAGTCAGCCTGTTGATTGTCAATCAGTTCATCTTGCTCAGAATGCTTTCCAGAGCACCCAACAGCATGTGATGTGTTTGCCCTCACAACTCACTAAGGGGTTGTCACAGGCAAGGAGAAAGCTGCAGTGACTGTCTTCCTCAGGTCTGCCTTTATCTGTGTTTTCCCAGCTCAAACCTGACCTTTTCTTCCCTTTAAGTCAGGTGCCTGTACAGGCCTGCTGAGTGATGGGGGGACAGGATGCTGATTTGGGCAGTGCTGGTCCAGAATTACCAACTCCATCATTTAAAATGATGGCTCCAATCCCATCCACCCTCAGGAAAGTTGGGTGTTCCCACTGATCAAAAATGGTCCTTCTAAATCTTCAATACTGACCATTTTCTTCATCACCATAGGAACCTAAAACATACTTTCCCCAAAAGTGAAACCCTAAAGGGCCTGGTAATTGCCTGGCCCCAGAAAAATGGAAGAAAAGCAACAAACCTTATGGATCTGTCAAGGAGGGATGGAGATGTGTTTTCTTTTGTGTCTGGTCAACGGTACCTAAAATGCCACATTCACCAGAGACATGCAACTCTTGATGAAGTCTGAAGGAGAATTGACCTGAGGGTTGAATGTGCTGCCCTTTCCTTGTTCTGTTTAACTGCACTTCTTTCTGGGCAAAGAGAACTTGCTGACGATTTTCAGAAATGCATTTCTTCTGCTTCCCATTTTCTGCTCATAGAAAGGCCATTGTATGTTTTTGTGGTGACTTCAGTCACTATAGCTACAAGAACATGATTGGTACCTTGATATTTGAGCTTTAGTGTCCTTGCTGTGCACGTTGGGATTCAGCTCTTAGGCACTGAGTCCTTCAAAATTCTGTCGGCATTACTGTTGCTGCTAAAACTTTGACAAGCTTCAAAAAACAAGCATGACAACAAATTCAGGTCAGATGTGGCTGCCTGAAACTTCCTCTAGGGCCACCACATCCCTGCCAGATGTGGCCACTTCTGTGGTTTTTGCCTTGGCTGCCAGCAGGTCATTTCCAGGAGGGAGATGTTCATGGACAGGCCACCAGGAAAGCACAAGTTAACTGCTGTGGCCACACCCAGGAGCACAGCTCACACCTGTCCCATGGGACAGGGCAGGTGTTGCAGAACACCCTCCTCAGGCTGAGAGCAGCCACCAAAAACAGGGCAGTGATTTCCTTCTGAGGAGTATCATGGCTTTGCCTAAGTCCTCACCACACACAAGGACCTAAATTCAGGTAATTCAGTCACTGCATTGCAGTCATGGGGCTGCATGTGTAGTTATTCCTCAATCTGCAGGTGACTGTGCCCAGGAAAGTGTGGGGTTTATTAATATTCTTCATGGGAATCTCTGCTAGGAAAGGTCCTCTGGTCCAAAGCAGACCTTGCCAATCTCCAGCTGCAGGAAACATCCAAATGCCTGTGCTAGGAAGCATCTCATTTGATTTATCTCCTTTGTAGATGTCTACCTCTAAGCTTTTCAACCTGAACATTCTGATTTTTTTTATAATTCAGATCTGTCTAACCAGTCTGGGCAATGGAGACTAGCACACAATTCATCCTGGAGTTGGCATCTAAACCAGAGCAGAATCATGTCTTAAAAGGGCCTGTTTCAGTCCACTGACTGAAGGAGGGACCTGGGACAACGAGTTCAGAGACAGACAGTGGTGCTGGAGCCATCTAAGGAGAGGTGAGTGGGATGCAATCTCTGATTTCTGAACCACCTTCACCAGTGTGAATGAACAGGGCAGAGCTGCACACACAGCTCGGGAGGGATCCTCTCCACGCTCACACTGGTGGGCACTGGAGCCCAGTGGGCTGCTGGGGGTGGGAGTGAACAGCTCGCTGCCACCTGGAAGGCAGGCTGAGAACCAGAAGCAGATGGGAAGATGTAAGACCTTGATTAATAATGGTTTGAATGCCTGCTCTCTACAAAAGGCTTCTCATCAGCAGATCTCAGCGTGTCTCACATGGTCGTCGGTGTCTGAGGAGTTACCTGTGATCACTGCAGCCAAACAAGTCTCTGGAGACACAAATCCAAATTGGCACCATGTGTGTCTTCTATGCAGACCAGATTCCAACTAGCCTTCAAATGCATGATTTTGGAGTCAGATCTGGAGGTTGTCTGGATGCAAATTCAGAGGGATCAGACTAGGGATGGCCTGAGGCACAAGACACATGCCAAGGACAACTTCACATTGGGTTTCTCTTTTTTTTTTTCTCTTCCATGCCAATCTCCTGGTGTTTTCTCTACCTTTAGACCTGTCCTTCCATCTCTCTGCCTGTTCTCCACCCTCTTGTCACTGAAATGTTTGTTGCCTGGTTAAGGACTCAGACTGGAGAAAAGACATTTCTCTTTGAGAACAGGCTCTCCTCGGGCTGTTCAGCAGTTTCTGAACTTCTCCACCTTCTCACTGTGAGAGGCATAAAATTTTAGCACATCAGATGAAAAGCCTCATTTAAAACCAGCATGACCTGGGGGCCTCTGTGTATCCCAGAGCCCTGCCTGCCTTGCCACGTGTGTGCTTCCCTTGCAGCCCAGTGCTCCAGATGCATTCCCAACGTCTGAGCAGCTGTGACAGCCTCAGCAGATCCAAAGTGTGTTTGCACAACTGCTGTAGCTGTACAGGCCCCCGTGGCCAGGCACACGTGCACAGAGCCTGTTGCACACCCAGAGTTCACCTGTGGGAAGCACCAGCAGCCCGCTGGAGCCATCCAAGCCTGTGGAAAACCTGGCAAGGTGGATGCAATCTGGAAAAAATGCCTTTCTTCATCCACCCCTTTGTGCTTATCGATTGGAATATTAATAAAAATAACTTGTTCAAAGCTCCCTCAGCTTCCCAGATTACTTGGGAATAGTCCGAGGCTTCAGCCCCAGCCATGCTTGTAGTGAGGGGACTTGGGGATCAAAAGCATTTTAAAATGGCCTTGCTAATCAATCATCAACAATTGGGTAAATTAAGCCCTGCAGTCTTTCCTCTGTGAGCGAGGGATCTGCTGGACGTGTCCTTAATGAGCAGATTCCTATCCCCTTAATATTCCTTAATACCTTTCTGGAGGAAATGAACCGCAGGGAGACTTTGTTGGTGGAATGAGAGGAATGCAGATAACCGTGGGCCTCTGCTTTCTCACACTGAGGGCTGAGAAAGCCCTGGCTGGACAAGGGATGTTGGGCACGGCAGGGCAATTTCCTTCCCCACATCCTGATAACGCTCCTGATAACTCCTTTGCCCACTGCCATTGCCAAAAGCAAGTGTTTGTTTTCCTTCTCGTGGCCAAGCTGAGCCCTTTCCTTACTCATCTCCTCCAAGGATCGTGTCCATCTGTGCCTTCGAGGGTCATGCCCATCTGTGCTGAGGGCTTGTTTCCCAAACCCACCAGGAAGAGGAGCACATGCCCAAGGTAATGGCCCTGGAAGTAGATTCCTGGTAATTATTAACACCCAAGAGGCAATGCAAATATCCCAGGAAGGCGGTGAAGCTTGGCTCATCTTGGAGCTTTACTGGGGTTGCTCATGTTTGTCACCTTTTTCCATAGTAGGAGGCATGGCTCGTTCTCCAGCTCCCTCTGGGAGGCCTTCAGTGAGTCCCTGTGGGGCTCAAGTTGTGCCAGGGGAGGTTTAGATATAAGAAAAAAATTCTTCACTGAAAGCAGGTCAAGCCTTGGAACAGGCTGCCCAGGAAAGTGATGGAATCACCATCCCTGGAAGTGTTCAAAAGCTGTGTGGATGTGGCACTTGGGGACAAAAACTTGGTTTTATGGTGAGCAGGGTGGTGCTGGACTAGTGGTTGGACTGGATGATCTTGGAGGTCTTTTCCAACCTTAGTGATCCAATGATTCTATGACTTAGGGCATGGGACGTGCCCCCTGTGGGCCTTCCTCTCTTCCTGTGGCACGTTTTGCTTTTATTTTTGGTTTTCAGTTTGTTGAGAAGGGGTCAGGAAGAGCTTCATGGCCTGTAGTAAGCCTTGGCTATGGGATGATGGGTTCTGCAGGCCTTCTGTGCCCACAGACCCCTCTCACACTACCGTAACCCTAAACTAAAACCCTAACCTACTGTAACCCTAAACTACTGTAACCCACCCTAAAAATCAAGGCACCAGCACTTCTTGGCAAGTTTCACAATGGGGGAACTTCTAAGCATGGAAATCATACCCGTGTACAAGCAGTACCTGTGTGGAAAAGGATGGGGCTCATGAGCAGGTGCTCTGGTGAATTCAGGTGGATGCAGACACAAATAATTTGGATTCTTTGGGCACTCACTGGCAAATCACCAAATTATGTGTAGGGAAACTGTGTTGTTCCTACACGCTGGGATTGCCCTGGTCTAAACACCAGGAGAGGGCCCAGACTCGATTACATTGCAGGGATGTTTTCCAGCTGGAGGGAGCACACGGTGTAGGCAGAGGATTTCAGGGAGATTTAATTCCTCCAAAAGGAGCCCCAGCTCTGCAGTGTTTCACCTCTTAAGTGCTATGGCACAGCAATTAGCACGTTTAACACCCTCTGGGAGCCAGGGTGGAAAGGAGGAGAGGATCTGTGCTGAAATGGAGAGTCTGGGCACTGCTGTGGCCTGAGGATCTCCTCCTCCTGCCTTTCCTGGAGCATCCATGGTCTGTTCCTCCTGCACAGCCACTCAGAATCAAAGGGGATTTATGAGATTCCGTCCACAGGCAGCGAAAGCCGCTATCGATTACTGCAAGGCTCTTAAATGAGAGTAATTCACAGCCCTCTTCAGTTTGGAAGGCAAGCTCTAATTTAATATCATTATGTCTTCATGCCCCCACACATTCCACTGTCTCATTCACTGAGCTTTTATTGGGCTCTGGATAATTTATGGCTAGATATGCTGCCTTTTATCTGACCTATTTTTAACTATTCTTGCTTTTTACATATTTTTTTTTTCCCTGCCATCACAACTGGCAATTAAAGTAAAAAGATTAAAAAAANCCTCAAAACATGATAATAAAAAAAAAAAAATAAAAAAAAAAAAAAAAAAAAAAAAAAAAAATAAAGTTCCACCCAGCTTTCACCTTTATTTCTTCTCTTTTGTGTGCTGGAGGATGCTTTTGTTATTGTCACAGCATTTCAAAGACAGGAGTTAACAATGAAAACAATTCCCCCAGATTTTATTTCTTTTTTTCTTCATTTCAATGAAGTGCAAGGCGACTTTGACCCAGTACTCCTAACTCATTCCATTTTCCTTCTGTAACTGAGGAGCAGAAACTTTCAGAGACTTTTCCTGCAAGAATTCAGGTGTCCTCAGTCCTCAAGAGCTTCAAAGGAGGTTGATGATGGGCACCCCCAAGGTTGGACCCCAAAGTTTTCAAAGCTCTTTGATTCAGAAGGAAAAACATGGACAACTTGTACCTAGGGGTCTGTGTGGGTGTGCATTTTCATGTTTTTAATAAGGAATGTTTGGTTTCTGATAATATAAATAATGTTTCAGGTTTATTATTTAATTCTATAGGAATAGAATAGATGCTGTACATAGTTTTATTTGTAACTGACATGTTATTTAAATGTTGCGCACTTGAATGTCTCAAACATTGGAATTATTTATCTGAAACTGCTGAAAAAATTAAAGAAATGTTTCAGACTTTGAAGGCTGATGATGTCCTTGTGCCCCTGAACCTTTGTTCACTTTTTCCAGTAATAACAGTTGATCTGCCTTTAAAAAAAGCAACCAAGCCACTCCAGATATCTATTTTTCATGCTGTTTGGATTACAAGTAAGGCCACATGATGGTGTAAATCACTCCCACTGACTTCAAAGCTCTTATCTCCTAAACTTTTCCCACTAAAAATTTTGCTCCATCAAATCTCTCCCTGGGGAAGGGTTTGGCCTTTTGCTCCCAAGCTGCAAGCCTTGGGTGCTGCATCCCTTGAGTTGTCCTCTGCTCTCCAGGGACAAACCAGGGTTTTTTTCTGGGCTGGGATGCCCAGGCAGCAGCTCCTGGGGTTGGTGGATGGAGAGGAGGGTGGTGGCACTGCTGTGGCACTGGGGGGACAGGCAAGGGGGACACACAGTTTGGCCCAGGGCACTGTGTCACGACCACAGGAGGGATTTGCATGCTCTGGGGGGAGGTGGATCTTGTCTGGACACACAAAATTTGCCATAGGATGGGGAGATTCTGCTGGAATCCAAATCACCTGCAAGGGCTTTACCGTTTTAGCAGAACTCATCCATGAGAAACTTTTCTCTTGCCTTGATGCAGCTCGAGGCACTCAGAAACATTTCCTTTGGTTGAGGACTTTTATACAGTTTTGCACTGCTCCTCTCTTCACCTTTTCTGCTCACTCCCCACCTCTGTAAACTGAGGCAAACCCCCAAGTTCTGGAATGTCTCACTTCAGGCCTCCCACATTTACTTGCAAAAAGTTCAGCTATTCTGAGGCTTTTCTGATATTTTTAAGAAAAATGTCATTATGTTGATATTTCCTCCATACAACAATTCCAGTTTCTGGACGTATTTTTAGACACATTTTGTTCATAACTGTTAGATCACTGTCATGTTTCTTTTTTTTTCCCCTCTGCATTTCTGGTATATTAAGAATTGCTTCGTTTTATTTCCAAAAGCACACATAGCTTAGTGTGACACTATAAATATTACTCGTAATTAACTCTGATATTGATATAATTACCCCAGATGAATAGAAGAGTGTTAATTAAATAATTGAACACAGACAACTTCCCAAGTGCCAAAAATCCATCATTTAACTCAAACTCCTGGTGAGCCACGGCTTGACTTCCATAGGTGGCTGACCTGGATCCCCCTGGATGTGCCAAGAATCCCGTGGGGCTCCCTGGCTCATCCCAGCCCTGTGGAGGAAGACAAGGGATGCTGCACTGGTGTTTTGTGTTGGAGCTGCACCTTCCTCCCCACACGTGACGACGGTGACAGTGCCACTAACGAGAACCAAGGATCACGAGGCAGATCTCCCTCTCCGCAGCCAACGAGGAAAAATCATGAGACTGGATTTGGAAAAAAACCACAAGGTTTTAAAGACCATGCGTGTCAGTTGTTTTCACAGATGAGTTTCTTTCAGGCGGCTTTCTCCAGTCACGAGGGAAAGAAACTTTTTTTTTTAATTTAAGAAGGGAAAAAAGTTCTTAAACTGATAAATAATCACCAGGCTCTAGGAGCTAGGGGTTTTGAGCAGGCACTGCGTGAAGCCATGGGTGGAAGGTAAGTTTTAAAGGATATATTTTGTGCTTGAGTCACACTGCAGCTCTCCAATCACCGTGCACAGAGAAGAAAATAACAGAGAACAAATCTAACATAAACACTCTAATCCCACAACACTAAAATATGAGGAGGAAAATATGTGGCAAGAGTTTACTCTTGTGTCTGCCTGCTTATTGTGTTTGCCTGCTTGTGAGACACTGTGCAGGCTATTGTATCAACCCTCAGGCAAAATCTTTCCTAGCTGGAATATGCAGCAAAAACACTATAAATAAATAATGTGAGGGGCTTTTTTTTTTAAAAAAAATACAACCTTAAATCACCTGATACCATCTGATTAGAACATCCAGCTGCTGTATTTAAAGAAAAGGAAAAAATAATGATGAGTATTTTATCACTGAAGGTAATGTGGAGTTACTTTGGAGATCTCCTTAGGAGAGAGGAGCTCCCTAACAGCAGCAGTTGCTGCAATCTGTGCCCTGCAGAAAACTCAGGAATGTAGAAAAGGGAGCGAAAAAAAGTACTGTGTACCTTAGGTCATTAGAAGGGCTCTTTTCAGGTTATATGGTGCTTTCCTCATAGCTTATCTGGGCTATTTTTAGGATAGATGGTGCTCTCCTGCTGGGTTATACAGGCTCTTGTGGGATGTATGGCTCTTGCCCTCTGAGTTGTGGGATTTTAAGGATATATGGTGCTTGCCTGCTTGGTGCTACCGAGGTGCAGGGGTGAGACACCAGTGTCACCCAGATATTGTGGTACCAGGACAGAAAAACTACAGCCACGCCAGCTCCAAGCCTCCCAGTTGCCCCAAAAACTGATTTTTCAGTGCTCCAGTTGCAGGGCAGGCTGGTGGCAGGGGCTGAGGTGAGGAAAATGGAGTGGTTTGGATTTGTAAAATCATAAAGTCATCAAGGTTGGAAAAAGCCTCTGAGATCATTGAGTCCAGCAGAGTTTTCCCTGGAAATCAGACCAGGTCAGGCCCCACCAGGGGCAGGAGGAGGGTTGGGCTGTGCTCACCAGTGTGATAAGTGCACATGTGCTCTGCAGGGAGAGGAAGTTCACCAAAATCCATAAATTAAGTGGATCTTTTATCACTTTTAAATCAACTGGCACACAATGCACTCGGATACCTCCGAAACAGTATAAATAATAAATGCAAACAGCAGCAATTTCTCAGTGCAGTGGGGTTTGGCTGGATCAGTATCGATCCCTCTTTAGAACTACATATGTCACAGACAAAAAAAAAATAAAATTCCTTACTCACAGAGTGGTTAATTACTACCTGAAATAAATCAATATTAACTGGCCAAGAAATATAACCCACTAGGTGGGTTTAAAGTGAATCAGTTGATGTGATTTTTTCAGGAATTATTTTGGAGGGGAGGGGATTATTTACATTTCTAGGTGTGAGGAATTTGGGTCAAAGAAACCTGTGGTACTGATAACAAGCACTTCGTTAACTAATTAAGCTGATAAAGCAGCTCAGTGACTGGTATAGTTCACTGAAAGTTCAGATTTAAGCTGACCAGAAATGTAATTCTCAGAAAAATTTGAAGAGAACCAATCAATTAATAAGGAAAAAAAACTTGCTGAAGAAAGCATTTCTTTTAGCTGGGAACTAAGGGAGTTCTTTCAACTTTGAAAGATTTGAAACACTTGTAAAAGGTAGAATTAGGCAAACACTAAAACCAAGAAAGTAATTGTAAGTGATTTTTTTTTCTTGATTTTATAATCCTGACAGGCAAACATCAGATTTTATTGAACATAATTCCTACAGACTCTTTAAAAAAAAAATGTTATTTTAGACAATTCAACAAAAGCTGACGCAAATCTGCATGGCATTTCTGGATATGAAATGATGAATTTCCTTTTTTTTTCCCTTAAAAAAAGGTTTGGTAAAAAAACTGGCACTGCAGTTTAGAAGTGTTTGAATAAGAGAGAGCAGAACTTTGTGTTCCTTTCCTCCTGAAGTGTCCCTGTGCTTTGTGCTGAGGATATTATTAGGACATTGCTGTCCTACAGGAAAAATCCCAAACTGAGCTCGGGGCCTCACCGAGTGCCTTTGCAAAGGAAGGTTTTCTTCAAAGCCCTTCAGAAGGGGGGATTGAAAACCTCAGAGAAAGGATGGAATTGAGGGGGAGGAGAGGACAGAACCCATCTTGTGGCAGATCCACGTGCTCCTGACACAGGCAGGATGCTCCTCCCTTAACTTCAGGTCCCCTCAAGCTGCCCTGTGCCTCGCATCCATTGGCCCCAGACTCACTTCATGATTCATGAAGAAAACCAGACACTTCTAGGATGAGGTTTTTCTGCCCTAAATTATGTGATAGATTTAGGAGAACAAACCCAGGCTGGGGTCGTTGACTGTGAAGACAACCCAGAGTGGTCTGCTCTTCTCCATGTTTGGGAGCAGGAGCAGCAGATGGAGCTGCTCTTTGCATCCCCTCAGCTCTTCCTGCTCAGGGCCTTTTATCTGGGAATGCTTCAAAAGGCTCATCACCTCTGGCTGAGTTACAGTCCATCAGCCAGAAAAACATCCAGACGTGATTTAAGGGCTTTGTGTGCAGTTGTAAGGAAGCACTTTCACTGGTTAATCACTCGTGCTGTTTAAAATTGTATTTCATTCCTGCTTTTTTCTGGCTCTGCCTCTCACCCTCTGGTCACTGCCCAGCAAGGGCTACCTGTCCTCCAAAATCTGTTCACAGATACTGTCAGATATGTCAACATTAAGATATTCAATGCCTTGTAATTTTCTGTTGGATAAGCCAAGTGGACCAAACCACTTAATTCTCTACTCCTACTATGGAGCAAATGGCTGCTCCCAAAAAGTCTCAGAGGTCTGGGTTTGGTCCTTTTCCAGGGGCTAGAGGCACTTTTAGCACTCTGCCAAATGTCTGGAGCCCTTGGGTCTTCTATGTCCATGAAAATCTTGAATTTCAAGTAAGGTGAAGGACATACACCTTTTTCACAGCCAAGCTGAAAATTCAAGTTTTCATTTATAAGATCAGCAAAAGCAGCAGGAGATCCCAGGTCAGGAGCTATTTTCCAGCTTGTCCATTTTAATTGGCAGATGCCAATCACAGAAACCTCTGAGACCTGCTGTGAATTCTGTTCTTCAGGTTTCACCACACAGCCTCAGGTCCAGCCCACCCAGAAACTTCTTCTGAGGCACCAAGACCACCTGGTGATCCAGCACTGCCTTGGTGACGTGTCCCAGGGAGCCCCAAAATGTGATCCAGCCCTTTCCATGGGAGTGTGAGGGGGAAATGCAGGGTGGGTGGTTTGCCAGCACAGTCAACACTCAGGATGTGATGTGAAAGCAAAAACTGACTTGTGAAAGCCAGCATGGAGCAAAACTGGCTGGAAATCCTCGTTTATCCCAACCCTCCACAGGGGCAGTTGCAGTTCTGTGCTGCACCACACTCAACTCCACAGCAGATGGTTGGGAAGGCGCTGTCTGCCTGCCCTGGGTTTGAGCAGCCTCCCAAAGTGCTTCCCTCTGTCATTCCCTGAGCGGCTGCACAATCAGCACTGCCCTGCCAGGTGGTGGGCTGGTAAACAAAGCACTTGGACATTGCCTAGTGATGTCCTGGCACATGCTCCAGAGTCCTGCCTTTTGGACAAATACCTTGTTTTTCTCAGGTTTCTAAAGAGTAAAGAAGTCGTTTGGCTGCTGTTTAGTTGCAGTGGCCAAAGGGACACTCAGACACTTTGGTCCATTGTTGCTTCTCTGGGTTTTGTGCCCCTGCACAGTCACTGGAGGTGTCTACACAGGAAATTGCAGTGCTCTGGTAAAATAATTCTTGGAGTATGTGAGATAACAGGAGTCTTTGTGAACATGAATCCCAGATGTTTCTCCAGCATTTGTTCTCGGACACAAAGGTCAATGTGGAGTCCAGGCGGGAGGGAATCTCCCCTCTGCACCAGAGAAGGGAAACCAAGGGCCAGGGAGAGGAATGGGAGCAAAGCAGGGGTGAGGATGCACCTGAACATCCCCTCCTGCAGAGATGGTCTGAAGGGGCTGGAGCCTGGTGGCACAGGAGGAGCTGCATCTCTGACCTGGGCAAAAGGGAACAAATGAATAAGAGACTTGCCCAATCTGCCCAGTCCTGGGACAGGCTCACATCCCAGCTCATCCCTCCCCAGACTGGGGTGCAGGCTGAGGTGCAGGGTTCTGGTTTGAGCTGCTCTCGAGCAAAGACGTCAGGCACGCTGGCTCAAGGCTTTCATTTTTTACTGCAATGCCGCTGCCTGCCAAATCAGCTGAGCTGGGAAAACAATCTATAATTGACTACAGAGGCATGGGGTTATAATGATTTACTCCTTTTCTGAAGCATGCACATAACCTCTGCCAATTAGCCAAAAGTTAGAAAGGTTTTTAATGACAAAACATCCAGAGGAGGAGGCACTTGGGTGGGGTGGGGGGAATTGTGGCTGTGAATTACCACAGTTTGAGCTGCAAGTCATGGGAGCCAGAGGTCTGATGATCAAAGAAGAGAAAGTACAGTGAAGAGATTTTCCACTTGGAAATGGGAGGCAGCCTGGAGCTGGTTAGAGGGTTTTCCTTGCTGGGTTGGAGGCTTGGTGCTGTGCCCTTCTTTCCTCACCATCACCCAGCACCTACACGTGACACTGTGGTTGAAGGCAGGCAGAAGCAGAGCTAGGCATGGACATCTGTCCTCTCCCATGGGAAACGTGATGGCTGAGACCTGGGGCAATGCCAGGGCCAGCTCTGTGTTGGGACAAGACCAGCTGGCCCCAAGGAGCAGTGCCAGCATGGCAGCAGCCAATTGGAGATTCTTATTGATAGGGCAAGAGAGTAACTTTTCTCCACACAACCTGAAGAGGTAAAGTAGCTTGGAGTGAGTAATCCCATGTTGAACACAGATAGAAATCACTTGCAAGTGCCATTACCTGGGACCCAGGGAGGAGACAAAGGTCCTGCTTCTCCTCCCATCTTTCCTTCTCTCCTCTCCCTCACTCCTAGCTCTGCTGTCCTCCCTCTTCCCTTGAGGCTGCTGGACTCCACTGTGAGTAGCTTCAGGGAGAAAACTAACTTTGCCAGGAAAAAGACAAGAATAGGGTTTTTTCCAACGTCATGAGTTGAACTGGCTCAGCCAAACCTTGAAGGAAAGATCTGGGCTGGGCTGCCTGGGGTGAGCAGTGGAAGAGGATCAGGTGCCCACAAAACCTCATGGAGATTTGCTGCTGTCATCATTGCAGGGCAGGCAGGGAAAAGCTGAGTGAAGGCCAGAGAGCCTGTGGGTTCATCTTATGGGAGTCTGGCTTATATTTCTTCACAGGATCAAAGAATGGTTTGGGTTGGAAGGGACCTCAAAGATCACCTAGTTCCAACCCTCTGCCACGGGCAGGGACACCGTGCTTCCTGGGATGCAATTCCTAAAGAATTGAAGAAAAGCAGCTTTGCCATAAAGATCCAGATCCCTGAGTCACTTGGTGCAGTGAGTGCAAGAGAGAACCTGCCCACTCCAACGCCTCTGAGATCCCACTCTGCTGAACAGCCATGAAATCGATGGTCTTAGCTGGCTATTGATTGGACCCAGTGGGTGTAAATCTGACCTTGACCCTCTTTAATCTTGATGGATTGGCCACAACTTCATCAGCACAGAGCTCTGAGGTTGGAGTTTGGGAGCCTGGGTTTGACAGCATGTGCTGTACTCTGTGTTTTTTGGATCCAGCTGTGCTGGAAACATAAATCACAGCTTTGCACTTCAGATGTTCACATCTATATATGTAATAAGTAAAATATATAACAATTATTGCCATATACTCAGACCAGGGTACATAAAAAAGGAGTGATTCCAGCTTCTGGCCCTTCCACATCAAAAAAGCTGCAGAATTAGGATTGATTGGATACAGGTGCAGGACCCTGACAGTGTGCAGAGTGGTGAGAGGAGTTTTGTGTGTTTGCTGCATGCACCACACTCCTCACTTGGCCATGGCAGCCTCTGGCAGAGCCCATGGAGACTTAAAGATCTGGCACATTTAGACAAGGAAAGGGAAATATCTGATGCCTTGTTCTCCTCATGAAATCAGCCCAAGCTTAAAAGAAGGGAAACCAAGCCAGCCATTCTGCTCAAGATAGGGAGCCCCTTCCTTCAGCTCTCCTGGCTCTGCATGCTTTTCACTCCACCTCTCGTGTTTACTATCACATTGGGCACAAACATATTTGTTGCTAGGAGGAGTCCTGGGCAAGATTAGCTATCTCGGGAGCCAGAGCACAGCAGGCTCCACACAGAGATTGCTTCAACTGGAAATTTAGGGCTGGTGGGAGTGAGGGCTCAGCATCAGATCCATGTGGAGAAGTCAGGCTCTGAGCAGCCACACCAAAGGAGCAGTGTCAGTGAAGCCTGCTGGACAGAAATCATTCCCTTGGCAGTAGGTTCAGGGAGAAAACACACGGAAGGGAAAGTAGGCAGCGTGTTGCCTCTTTATTATCTTGTGAAAGGAAATTTATATGGTACCCCAGAGGGGCCTAAAGCCCTATGGAACACATTTGCACAAGTTTTCATGGGCTTCTGGCTACGTCCAGAGCAATCTGGGCTCGTGGGGTGAGTAACTCTGCCCTGGCATAGCACCTTGGCCTTGGCTTTCACAGGTGCCTGGCCCAATGGTGTGAGATGGTCCTTGCCTGGTGTTGTGTTCCCCAGCTGCAAAAACTCCCCTGAATTTCAAAGGCTGCAGAAATTCCAGTCTCTGCTCCAAGCGTGTTTGTTTTCTTTGGGTCCCTCTCCCTAACTAATTTGCTGTTGTGTTTATTGGAAATAGGAGACACATTCTTGACGAAGTGGGAAGCGCTGTGTTTAATGGAGCCCTCCGAGGAGGTTAGAGCAGGAGCATTTCTTGAACAAACAAGCCTCACACTGCACCATAATCTTCAGGCTGAAATGAATCACGGGCTCCAGATAGCGGTGGGGACTGTGACACGTGCAATTTGCATCAGACCTTCACTAAACAATCGTTTAGGGCCGATGAATATAAAGGAGGCTTGGCTCTTATCAGCTTTGATCGCAGAAGCGCTCACAGGAAAAAATTATTAAGCATCTACATGAGCAAAACTCTTTGTCTTCTTCAGCTGAATTGCTACTTTCATTTGTCTTTAATAACATGGTATTTGCTCACTCTCAGACAGCCGTTTGCAAGGTTGTTCAGATCCAAGGCTAATTTGCTCAGGCACTTGGCTCTCCCAGAGTGATCACTGAAACTCCTGGTACACACAGTACTTTTCTCGAATGTTAAAGCATTTAAAGCTTTTTTTAATTTTTTTTTTTTCCCTTGTCCGTGCCTTGAGTAAGTATTTACACCTAGTCAGAGACAGCATATAAACAAGTTAATGTTTCCACTGGGGAATGTTTTACACCTCGTTACACAGGTGGAAATGGGGCCTGCTCAGAGCAGGGCCAGGCTGTTTCCAGTAGGTCATTTTCTTGTTCTGGTCAGCCCTTATTTTAGGCCAGCCCTGCCCCACAGAGGTATGTGTAACCACGCCACTGGGTCCTGCCTATTTCTGGGGGCTGCTGCTGAGTTTGCATCACACAAAGCCTGGAGTTATTTTCAACCCAGCTTTGGCCAGGGAGCAAAAGCAAATGGCTCTCCATGCACGGCCTCTTGTGGGAGCACTGGCTTGGAAGTTCCACCAGAGAAAGTTGTCACAGGTGGGTGAAGCGCCTGTCTGACCTGTCGTGCCCACAGCAGGACCAAGACTGATCTGATTTTGGCAGTCTCTCATTGCACAAAGGAGAAAAACACCCAGTGTCACACCCCACCACATTTGGGCGCCAGCCCTTTGAACATCAGGGTCTGCAGCTGCTCATCAGGCCTTGAGCTGGTAACTTTGGTCAGAGGATACAAGCCTGCTTTGAGTGGTAAATCTGTGGTGTGGGTTGTGGCCACTGAACAGCTGGTCTCCTTCTTCCTGCCTTGCTGGGAATGATGAGAAAGCCTCGAGCCAAGAGGGATCATTGTATTCTCTCCTCCAAGCTCCAGGACCCAGCAGACCCCATCTGTCAGAGCTCCAGCACCCAGGAACCAGTGGCATGATCAGAAAATGCTCTGCCTGGATCCCAGGAGATGGAGCATAGTCCCCTCCTCAGAGTGGTTTTAACCTTTACAGCTAAGGGAAATACACAAATCCTTTTCCCTGGCTGGTGTTTAACTATGTACTCTGGCACCACTTCTTGCTATGGCTTCTCTGACAGATTAAAGACATACTTAATATCTGGTTTTGTTTTGGTTTTGTTCAAGAGAAGGTAATTATGAGCTACAATGTCCTCTCCATCTTCCTCCTGATATGCTAAACAGCTCGAGCTGTGCGAGTCTCACATAAGCCATTTCTTTCAGCTCGTGTATCATTTTTGTGGCTGGTTTTGGCACCTTCCTCAATTTTTCAACTTCCTCCTGAAAACGTGGGCATCAGAACAGTACTCCATGTTCCAGCTTGGGGCCCGGTGGCTCTGACACTGTCTAATCAGCAGGACCATTTCCAGTGTCAGAGCCTCAGAGGAGGGAGAGGGGGAGGGAGGAGTAATCCTTGGCAGTGAGCTGCGCTTCACCGAGGGCCCTCTGCTTTGGGATTCACACTTTTTTCCCAGCTACAGAAACCAGCCTCTGCCAGAGCAGATCTGTTTCCACAAGCTGTCTCCTCCAAGTGCAAGAAGACCTTGTCTTGTACCCTCCAGCTCTCCTGATTGGGCTGCCCTGGGCTTCAGCTGGTTTGGTGTTTGCCTCTGCATCATGCAAATATGTACATGGAAGGCCTGACAGCCACCTTTCACAACCCTTAAAAATCAACATTCTGGCCTGATCCTGCTCTCCTCTGCCTCCTGGCTCTGTAACAGATAAGCCTGAACAACCCTGACTCTCAGGATGCCGGCCTGAGGCAAATTTCTGCCCATCTGGGTGGAGGCTGCAGGGCTCACAGGCGAGCACCAGGTTATTTATAGCAGTTCCCATGTCCTCAGCAGCTCTCTCTTTCCAGGATGGTGTCACCGTTGCTTTGCTGCCCCTGTCACCACGCCAGGGCTGAGCTCTCACACCATTTTCAAGCCACCCTGGCAGCAAAGGAACAGATGACTTTGTGGTTGTTGGCATCCCCGTGCCCACCAGGCAGGCAGGGAGTGCAAAGGTGCCTGTGCAAGCCATCTGCAGCGACAGCCTCTTCATTCCTCGCTGCTCAGGCAGGGTTTCTCATCGCAGATGGACAAAATCCCAAGGTCCTGTGCTTTGCTTTTGGCCCTGCTGCACTTCTGCAGCTTCTCCCGGGCTCTCAGGATCACACCCAGGATCTGATCCCTCCACCAGGACTCGGGGTAAAAGAGGTGTCGTTGATAAATGATCTTTTTATTCCCTGGGCCTAAGACTTCCAGGCTGCCATGCAGAAAATCAGGCTTTACATATTTAATCAGTGCATGAAAAGGCAACTCATCCAGAAGGACAAGCAGAGAAGTTCCTCCCAACTCTGTCCTTGTGGCTGCATCCACAGGCAAGGCTGTACAGCTCTGCAAAGCAATAGATCACCCCAGCAAGGCAAGTGAAGTAATGTCTTATTGCAAGAGCCAGGCCTTTCCAGTGCTTTCCTAGAATGGAAAACACTTTCAAATTTCGTTTCCTGAACACCACCCTATTCATTAGTAAAGTCATGGATCACCTTCTACTGCCCACCAACAGGCAGCCACTTTTCTGTGAAAGCTTTTTCTTTTTTCACAGTGGTCTTATTCTTTGAGTGCAGAAATAAGGCCTAAAATAGCATGTTTTGGAATAAATTCCCTTCCCAGCTACGTGAATGGGAAGTTCAGGTTTCTCTCCCTCAACGCCTTTGCTGTTCAGCTCGTGTTTCCAATGGAGCAACTGCACCAAGCAGGGACTCTCAGCCCCACGCCTGCATGGAATGAGAGCTGTGACTGAGACCTGCCAGGAGAGCCACAACACTTCAGAGATCGCTCACCACGGAACAAGTGAGGGAAAACATCACATCCAGCCAGCTACCAGCATGGCCACCAAAGGAAACATTGAAGAAATAGACCAAAAATGGAAAAAAATCTTTGGAAATTAATCCAGATTTGATATACATAGTTGTGAGTGAAGGCTTTACCCACTGGAGCAATGTGAGATTTTCCTTTTGCTTCCCATTTTCCCCATCTTCATGCAGCTGAGGAATGTGTTCCTCATGCTTGGTACCCACAGGTGCTCTGGGAACAATAGCAGCCTGGGCTGGATTCAAGATACGCCCAGAAAAATCATCACTCATCACTGCTAGACGTTTTTATGGAGCTCCTCAACTTATCCCTTGAGTGTCTTACAAATATTAACATACAAATCCTCACACTTCCTTCCTCTAAGAGGCTGTTACTGCCTAGACTTTAAAAGTAAGGAAGCTAAGGCCGAGAGGTGAATAGACTGGCCGAGATCGCAGAGGAAATGTGTGATCTCTGTGGTCTGCACACTCCTGACCAAAAAATCTTTAACCTGGCTTCTTGCCCGTGGCAGATAACAAAGGGTAAAAGTTTGAGTCATGATTTTAAGGGGGAGATTCCACCAGCTTTACTGTCTCCTCCAGAGACCAGCACAGGGCTGGTGTGTCACCATCCCTGTAGGGGCTGGTGGGACAAGAACCCCATGGGTGCCTGGCAGGATGAGAGCTCTCCCCCTGCAGGTACCCCAGAGTTTTCTTAGGAATCCAGTGGAGAATTCTGCACTTTTATTTTCATTAGGACCATTACAAAGGCAGGTGACTGTGGCCTGCCCTATCCAGCTGGTTAAAATTCAAGGGCAACCCAATAAACCTCTGTGCATCCTCTGCAATGGCTTCGCTTTGTTTAAAGCTGGCACCCATTTAAAGTTCAATATTTCAGGCTCTGCTCCTGCAGCTTCCCCGAGATGACAGTGAAGATGGCAGCACTTAGAGGAATTCCTGGCTGGAGCACAGCTCGGGCTGTATGATTTTCATTAGCACTAACAAGCATTAAGCAGCTGACGTCCTGCTCAGGAAAATGACTGTATCTCCAAGTATTCATCCCAAATCGATGTGCTAGGGGAACAACAGGCTCTGCAGCCTTGGATTTCTCAGCTCTGCAAAGGGATTTAACTCTCCCTGGGTCTTCCTTCTCTTGGTCTGTTTTAGGGGTGGTGACATTTGGTAACAAGCCTGTATACAATTTGGAGTCTGCTTTTCCAGCTTCCCCAGTCATGTTTCCCAGCTCCCCCAATCTGTTTGGTTTTTTTTAATTTAAACAAGCCCGTGGATCCTGAAGCTGAAAATTGTGTGTGACACATCATTTTGGTTTTCAGGATGATTTTATGAATCTCTCATCCCTGCAAGGAGCACTGAAAAAGCAAAAAGCACCATTGCACCACACAGACCAGCCCTGCATAGTGCAGCCAGGCAGGTAAAGTACCCCATGTATCTTGCTTTTTAGAAATAAAATTTGATGCAGATGTTGTTTCTTCAGTTAATCTCAAGATGCTGTAAAGTCTGACTTACAATTTTGGGGTGGTTCAAGGCTTCTGGGAGTAGCAAGGCAGCAAGAGGCCTGTGAATTGGCTTCTGGTGAGGCTGGGGAGGTGACAGGATGCTTAAATTGGACAGGGGTTGTTGCTCTGCCTGCCCCTGCAATGAAAGGTCCCTGCCCCACAGAGCAGAGTCCTTGGGGAGTCACAGCCTGCAGCTTGGCTGATGTTTGCCCTGCTGCAGGTGAAAGTACCAAGGAGACAACTGGACCAAGCGGGAGACAAAGGGAGGTGGGTTCATCTTCTGATCATGATGCTTGGTCCACACGTCTTGCACACTCTGTTCTGTGCATTCAGGGGTCCCAGAAATTTATTAATTGAGCTGGACTGAGTGAATTTATTGCTGACATCAGTGAAATTCAAAGCACTGCTGAACAGGAGTGAGCGTTCACCCTCTTTGTGGTCAGCAGCCGTGGCAGAAATTCCCTCTGATGCTGCTGCCTATCCCATCACCACCACCAGCCCTTGCCTCACCCTCGGGGTGAGAGGTGATTCATGGTCTCCTGGTGAGTCTGGGAAAGCCTGGTGAGTCTGGGACAAGCTGGTGAGTGTGGCATGGTTTGTGCTCACAGTTCATCTCCGCCATCGGTGTTCGCAGCAGCCGCAGCTCGCGCTGGAGTCCCGAGGAACGAGGCCACTGCACCTCTCAGAGCAGCCTGGGAGCTGCTGGGATGGTTTCATTCTCACTGTAGCCAGGCAAGAGGCAATAAATAACACCTCCATCCAGGGGAAAAGGCAGGCGTTATGTGTAACAGGGGAATCCAGCCACGCTGGTGAGTGGGACTGGCTTCTGGGGAGAGATGAATAATAACACATAGATCTCAGCTAAATGGCAGCCCTGCGAGGCAGCACTTGAATCTATATGCTTTTCAAGAGCATATCCTAAGATGAAGAATATTCAGTGGCAGGCCAAGGGGACAGCAGTCAAGAAACTGAAGTTTCTTTCAATCTATCTTAGTGTGAAGCATAAAGTCTGTGTGGATACCCTGGAAGTGATGAACGCCGAGTGAGGAGATGCCTGGAGAGTCTGAGCACAGGCAAAGAAGCCAGGATGGAAACAGCAAGTTTGCCTCTGTGGTGAGTGGCAGGGAAGGGCTTTTCAAGGACTTTAATCAGTCATGGTAAAGCAATCCCAAAGAAACAGTCAGAGCACCAGGCTCTCCACATCCTACAAGACGTTCCCTGTGAGAAAAATCAGTAGTTTAAGGTGCTGAATGAAGGGGAGGGATGGAGACAGGCAGACAACAGAGTCTTATGAGGGAGGAGCAAGCAGTGGGCTTTGCTGTCAAATCATGCCAGTTTCCAGCTGTGCTGCCAACCTTTATATGCCCTTGGACTATTCTTCACCCCATTTTGCATGTGTATAGTGAGGGTGAGGATGCCACCTCCCTAAAACTCTGCAGAAACAGGACCTGTGCTCTGTAGAACACAGACTTTGTGGGGCAGAGCAAGCAGAAATGCTTCTCTGTCCTCCATACACCCTGAGGGTTTACTTGGAGAAAGTGAAATCATGAAGCAGCAAGCATGGAAGAAAGAGAAATCTAATATAACACATTTTTAAGACAGATATATGACTTCTAGAAGCCATCAGAGGACATTTAATGACAGACTGAACATCTCCTCTGTCCCATGCTGATCAAAAGACCTGAAAAAGCTCTAATCAACTGCTTGTGAGCACTTTTTTTCCTACTGTAAAAATGGAATTTAATTAAAAATGGAGAGACAGAGACTCAGCTGACTCAGTGGGACTTTGGCCCCTGCCTCGCAGAGCACTTGAGGACATATTTTAAGTCCCAGCTGATGGCTCTGGAGAATCAGTTACTGGCTGGTTCCAGGATGGATTCCCCACTATGTTTGAGGGTTGTGCTCTTAGGGGACGGATTTAAGCATATGCTTAATCTTAAGCATGTGCCAAGCATGCTGTTAATTGAGGGTTTTTCTGAGAAGGTCCTGGTGTTGTTGTTTTTCCTTGGAGCCTGTCCCTGTGCACATGTGAGCAGGCACATCACAACAGTCTGGAAAAGCAAAGCATTTTGAAATGCTTTTCCAGACAGTAAACTCAGGACAAATTTATTTGGTTTTAACATTTTGGCACTGGAGAATGTAAACCTCTCCTGGTTTTTATTTTATTTTCCTCAGCTTTCCACTTCAAGCAGTATCAATGTCAAGCTGCTCACGGACTGAGGTCTCCTGTCCTTGGGCAAAGGAAGGCTGTAAATGGATAAAGGTGTTTGCAGCAGCCCAGGGAAGAGCTGGGCACAGCACATCCTCACACATCTGCAGTTCTCCTGGAGCCAGGACAGGTCCAAATTGTTCTCAAGTATCCCAAAGCACCAGCCCTGGGACAGCAGTGACTGATGGTAGAGGGTCCTGTGCTCATTTTGCTGCTGGAATACCCCTTCACAGACCTTTAATGATTCCTGCCTGTCAGAGAGGATATAAATGGAATTAATAACTTGGACTCAACCTCATGAGCCAAGGACCAGCTGCATGGTTGTGCCAGAGGAGATCATTGGGGCCCTACAGCAGGACAGACAACCCGAGGGACAGATGGCAAAGGCTGCAAACAGCCTGCAGGAATTTCTCCCCAGGGTGGTGGTACTGATGCCCTAAAGGATGCTTTAGTCCACTCTCTTGTCCTGGGATGATTTCTGTGTGCCAAAGGTATGTTTAAATCCCATTTCTCCTGCAGGTAGCCCCTGGCTCTAGGACCCAGGGTGGGATACTCTATTTAGAGGGTCTGACTGGCAAATCAGACCATGCCTCCCATGCTTTCTGCCTGCCCAGCTTGGCATTGCTCCCCTCCTGACCTGTGCTGCTGCTGAGCCCTGCACTCAGACCCAAACCCATCACCACTGCCTGCTCATTGAAGGACACTGAAACACCCTGCTTGATGGGGAATGTTGTAATTAACGCTGTCTGTGCATGGCTGAAACGTTAATGCTTCTATTAACACACTTTTTGAATTGCTTTTAACACCACAGGTGGCTTTTCAAGAGTTCAGGCTTGATTTAAATCATATCCACTGCTTATTGCTTTAATTATGGAAATGGACAGAGCAAGGGAGCACATTTGTGGGTGTGGACTTCCATGGAAAGCATGAGGGGAGCAAAGTAGCATGGTTTTAATTTCTGAGTGGATGCATGGAGATCAGGGAGAGGACTGGGCAGGGATGACTCTCCACAGCCTGGCCTTGACCTTCCTCAAGGATTTGCCATGGGCATAAAGAGAATCCACCACTCAACGTTTTCCAGCGGTGTGAAATTGTGTCTGTGGTGGAGCTGGGGTGAGAAATACAGAAAAAACCTTATCCTTCAGCTCAGAGCAGAGAGCTGTGACTAAGCTCTGGCCCCACTGTTGCTGACAAACCTGGATCCCAGCAGGCTGGAAAGCTGAGAAGGTGCAGGACCTCAGCTCCAGGAGCAGGAGCCTCCTCTGGGTCTGGCTGCAGGGAGATAACCAGGCCCAAGGCTTTGCTGCTTTGCTCCTGACTGGAAATCCCAGGAGGAAACAAGTCCTCTGTCATGTCAATAATCCCTCATGTTACCTCTCATCCAAATATAGGAATTGCTGGAATTGCAGGGGAGGCAGTTCAGCAGGGAGGAGCAGAGCAGAGAAGGCAGAGTTCCCCCACCAAAGGACGAGGGAAAGGGACTCATCTTCACTCTGACCCTCCAAACTGCTGCCATGCAGGAAGGCGTAGGGATGCCTCTTTACCTTCCCCTGCTCAGGATTCAGCTTTCCTGCAGGGTCTCTTCACTTTGCAGGGGCTGAGCCTGCAGCAGGTGAGGCCAGAGCAAACCCAGAGCAAACCCCCGCGGCTGCACAGAGAGGCTGGAAAATGGGAAACCCCTGTGTGGCCACCACTGCCTCTGCCCCCACCATCCCAGTGCCAGAGTGATTTTCCTGCCCATCAGTGTCCGTGGGGCTGCATCCAGCCCTTGGTTTCCATCCCCACTCTGCATATCTCCCACTGCCTGCTCCAGAGGCATCTCACAGCTTCTCCAGAGCCTCCCCCAGCACATTCCCCTCCGCGCCCCCCTCCCTTTCACTCTTCCAGCGGCGCTGGACTTTGAGGGAAAGCCTTTCCCCCCTGCTTTTATCTGCATACCATTCATGGCACTCAGCCCTTGTGCTGTCATGCAAAACTGTGAGGAATGAACCGGGTGATAAAGCAGAGGGAGCCAAAGCATGAAGGCCGTGAACCCCCCTGGTTATATTTCGGAGCCATAAATTACACCCTTCAGCCATGGGTTAAGCAGGTCATTAAAAAGCAAAAAAACACTGGGAAAACGTTCAAAAAGCAGCACCCCTTCAGCTCTCCCCTCCCTCACTGCAAGGGAGGTAAATCACAGCCCCCTTACCTGTGCTCGGGGATGCAGCCTACTATGCCAAGTATTTTTGGCATTGCCTCAGCCGTGGCTGTAAATCTTTGTTACTCTGGCTGAGCTGACACTCCGCCAGAAAAGTTTGTTATGGGATAAACTGAGTGACCCCGGGGTGGGAATGTGGAGGGGGGGGATGGCAGGGGCTGCGTGTGGCACATTGGCTGGAGCTGGAAAATATCTCTGCAGTGCCAGGTCCATTCCCACTGTTGTTTCCAAGGTGAGGAGCTGCCAGACTCAGGGGAGCACCATCCCCTGAGCAGGGATGTGGGAGGAAGAGGTGCTGGGTAGAGTTAACACAGGTAAGGACCAGAAAAGGCCGGTCCACGGGTACAGCCTGGTACTTTCCAGTGAGTTAGAGCTTATAAATCATTTTGACAAAATAATTAAAGCATGTATATGCTGTGATTTATGACACTGCCTCTCGCTGTAATACCCTAGACCAGAGTGACGCTGGATACAAGGATGTATCAAACCAAGGGAAAACCTGTCAGAGTACAGCTCAAAAGCTGCTCTTGGCCTTGCAACATGAAGTTCCAAATCCAGAGTGACTCCAAATCAAAGAGACTGCCCAGAATCAACGTGGCTGTGGGTTGGGTGACTCCACTTCAGCTGAGACCTGCTGAGATCAATCTCCATCACAAGTGAGAAAGTGGGGCTTGGCTGCCTGGCTGCACCCTCTGTGCTGCTTGAGTGGGAATAATGAGGAAGACAGAATAAAAACTGAAGGCACAAACAGCCACCTTCTTAAACTCGTGTGGTATTAAAGCAGAGAGAAAGCCTTTTGCAGAGGCAATTACACAAATGCACGTCTGGGTTGAGAGCTGAGCCTGACCTACAGCTCTCAGAGATGGGCAGACATTGTTATTAAAGCTCATCAGGACAGACCCCGTGCTGTGGAGGCCAGCTGAAAACATCAGAGAGATATTTGCTATTTGACTTTGCTCCATATGTCATAAAAGGGAGAAATAAAATAATTCAGTGTCAGGACAGTCCTTTGGGTGGAAGTAGAGCATTGGCACTGGGGGTTTAATAGGGAGGTGACCCAGAAGGGAATGGCTCCTTCTTCACATGCAGTGATGAACCACATCATGAGGTTTTATTTTTATTGTGGCTAGCTCAAAAATTAATAATCTAAAATTATTGTGGGAGGTTATTTTACCAGGGAAGAAAGAGGTATGTGGGATTTAGACAAACTGTCAGATCTTCTCTAAGAGAAAAAATGTAATTTCTCAGCAGCTTCGTCTAGGCCACCCTTTGAGGATCTTGCTTTTCAAAGTTTCCTCTTTTTTTTTGTCTAGACTTGATCAGTTCTGTAACACACACATTCATTTCCCTCTCAACTTCCAAATCATCTGCTAGTGACTGACATTTCAGTGGAGTGCCATCCTACTGGCATAATAAATGAAAATTGTCAGCATTCTTAGAAGGGGTGGTCGTCTTCTGAGATTCTTGGAATTCAAGTTGAAGATGAAAAAAAAAATTTTTTTCAAACCTGCGAAACTTAGGGGTTTTTTTTCCTAACAGATGCTCTATGCAAATGTTGAAATAACTGTATTAATATCAAGCTCAGCCATCTGCCTAAATAATTTCTCAGGGAAAAAAAAAATTGCAGCATAAGAAACATGAAAAATTAAAGCTGGGTAGCAGATTTAAACAGGGTATGTCCTGTCAGGCTGCATGGATTAATGGATGAAGCAGTCAGGGCACAGAGCAGCACCAAATCCAGCAGAACTGGTGGTTTTCCAGCACATGCTGCACCTTGCAAGATCTATCCTCTATCCCAATAGTTTCAATTCCTGCAAGGCCAGGGTGCTGCTCAGTTTTCCAGAGTATGAAGGGCCTGATCCAGCACCCAAAGATGGTCAGGTCAGCTTCCATCTCACGTTGGAGCTGATGAGGAGATACAGGTGCTGGGAGGATGTGAATCATCTGCCCTGCTTTGGGATAGGCTGAATCACATCCTGGGCCCTTGGGAAGGAGTAGGGGGAAGGAGCCTTCCAAATATCCCAGCCTTGATGCTCAGTGAGGGGAAGGAGCCTTTCAAATATCCCAGCCTTGCTGCTCAGTGGGAGGAGGGAGGTCAGAGCTCAGTGGGTGCCATGCAGTGCCCTGCAGGATGTGGAGAACAAACCTTCTCCAGGAGTGAGGCTGGAGGCTCTGCTGCCTTTCTCTGTGCCTTCCTGTAGGGATCCTCCATCCTCAAGTGGGGCATTGCAGTGATCCATCCACAATCTCCGTATTTGACCCCCAAACCTGTTGGTGGTGCAGGAGCTGGGGAGCACAGGGTGGGCAGCCCTGCCTGCAGGGAGGGTGCAGGGCTCTGCTCACACCAGGCAAACCTCCAGCAAGGCAAAGCCTCCTTAAAAACAATCCCCTGCCCTTTCCAGCTCTGGGAAGAGGAGCTGCTGATGGAACCCCCTTGAAATGAGCCCAGGTGAGGGGATCAGCTGCAGAGCCTGGGGGTCTGTGAGCACCCTGGGGCAACAGATCCCCAGAACTGGTGCTTGCACTTCTCAGGGCATCATCTTCCCATCCCTGCCTCTGGTGCTGGTGTCTCCCAGTGGGAAGAGCTGGAAGAATGGCACTGCACCCTTCCAGCACTGCTTTCCTATTCCCAGTGTGCCTCCCTCCACATCCCAGGGTTTAGCATCAGGCCCTTGTCTGAACTTCTCCTCAAAGTGAGGATGGGGAGAAATGTGTCAGGCAAGGCAATAAGGGAGTTGGACTGACTTCAAAAAATCCTCTCTCTCTCCAGACATGGAAGGAAGAAACAAATAAACAAACAAGAGGACTTTTCCCCCAATCCTCTTCAGAAATTCCCCCTTACAGAAGATTTAGGGGATGAGCAGTGACCATAAGCAGCCTGTGAGCTGCAGGGTCTCACCCAGCCTCACACCAGCCATGGTGATGCCTTGGGAAGGCTGAGCTGGAACAGAGACTGGACAGAGCTGGAGAATAAAGTAGATATTTATTGAAAGGCCTTTAAGGGTGCAGCTTGGACAGGACAAGAGCCTGACCAGGGCTACACCCAAGGTGGACTAAGAATGTCACAGAATGGCTCACCAGTCACAAGATCTTACATTTTTATAAGTTTTGGTCCATTTGCATGTTGGGGTTTAATTGTCCAATTACAACTTCAGGTTTTGAGGGCTCAGCCTTCTTGTTCCTCCCTTCAGTCCACTGTTGTTTGTGCTTTTGGGCCTGAAAGTTGTCCTTGGTCTTCAGCAGGAAAAGGATTTGTTTTGTGTCCCTGCTGTGTACAGAGAGCTGAGTGACACAGAATGTGAGGGTCAGAACTGCACCCCTGGGCAGCGCAGAACATGAAATACATGAAAGCTGAAACTTAAGGCATCAATGGGAGGGGATGGTGGGATGAACCCCCTGCCCACAGTGCCCCAGCAGAGATGCAGCCCTGCCCATCCCATTGCAACAACCCAACCTGGACCTAAATCTGTTTATTCCAACTCTTGTTTGGGTTTTTACAGTAGAAAATAAAGCTGATTCAAGGGGTGTGAGATGGAGCTCAGCACCAGTGATTTAGGACATGGGTGGTGGAGACAAAGCCAGCCTCGGTGGGCAGGTCCCTGCCAAGAATTGGTGCTTAATCCAGGGGAGAAATTTTCTGTTTATTTCTGGGCAGATTGGACACAGCATTCAGGAGGTTGATGAGGCAGTAAGGAACTCCACTGGGCTTGGCTCCCAGGTTGTTTTTCTCCAGCTTATTTTTACTTTGGATCACAGTTCCCAAAACATCCATCTACTCTCAAAGCCCAGGCAATTCTGCAGGGGGACCATGTCCTTGGCTCATTTTGGGGACAGTGCTGTTTTCCCATGTAGAGGTGAGTGTGTACCCAGCATTTTTACCCAGCTGACCTTCCTGCTGTCCCAAACAGGGCTGCAGTGTCCTGCCTGCACGTTAGGAGTGACACTGGGCATCTCCTGTGGGGAGAATTACCTGTTCTGGGACAGCACACATGCTGTGGATCAGGCTGTGGATGATCACAGGAGCCCAGGCTCCAGCCCTGGTCTTGATTAGGTGACACAGACACAGCAGATGTGTTTTTAAGACAGAGACAAAAGCCCTTAAAAGCCAAGATTAAAAGGCCTCCAACACAGTGAGCTACAGCATCATCCTCAGCAAAATGAAGCTGTAACTGTTGACCATTCCCTGCTCCTCAATTCCCAGTGCCAAGAGCAGAGCAGAGACCCACGGACCTTGTTGAGGTGAGAACTGACTGGATTTGCAGTCACTCAGTCCATTAATTACCAAAATACCAAGGCACAGTCCTGCCCACATCTGGGTGACCCTCACCTCAGGTGAGATCTCACCCTCCAGAGGGAGGTGGGAGCTCCTCTCTCCCAAAAAGAGAAGCAGCAAAGAGGATTTGAGAGTTGAGAGCCCACACAAGGGCCCCAGTGCTGTGCCTCCAGCTGGAAAGTGAGCCCCACCCCAGCCACATGTGCCCTGTGGCATCTGTCCTGCAGAAAGCCCCATCCCACCTTCTTTGCTTTCAGCTGCAGAACTCTGGGCTGAGAAACACCAGAGATCAAGAGGCAAGAGGAGCAGCAGGGAGCAGCTTTTATTTACTGCAAGCATAGGGAATGGGGAAAAAATGAAGCTTTCCTGCCCAAGGAAATTTTTTTTATTAATTTTTGGAGGATGTGAGGTGGATGATTAAAGAATCTCCCACCCTGTGTGCAAAGGAGGTGAGCACTTACGTCTCACCCTCTGGGCAAATCTCAATGCAGGCAATCAGTTGTCATTCAAAACCATCCCTGGGGTTTCCCTTGCACCTGGAGCCCCTTCCCTCATCCCAAACTTTTTCTCATTTACCCCAGCATGGACAAGAGTGATTGCTCATGAGATAACAACATGACCCAGGAGACTCAGCCTCTGTCTGCAAAGTCATGTAAAAAATCTCCTCTGTGCACTGTGGTTAAACCAAATCACCCTGGGCTCAGACAGAACTGGATTTTATCAAATATTAAGCAAGTGAATATCATTTTCCCCCCTCATTTGGGGCTTTCTTGATCTCTGGCCTGTTTCTCTTCCATTAGGGTAGGGAAGAAGATGCCGAAAATCAGTGCAAAAAGCCCTGGGAAAGAGAATTATTGCAGTGCCAAAGCTGTCACAGGGTTTGTCCCACTCACCCCATATCCTCGCCATGGAGCCCCTGGTGTTGCTCAATGGGTCAGCATTACTCCTGTGAGTCATTTTGGATCCTTTTTCCTGGAGGACAGGCAAGGGCTGCCAGGCTGGAAGCAGGAGAGCACACACAGAGCAGCAACAGGACTGAACATCTCCTCTAACATCATCAGCAGGTGACAGATTTTTAGTTGTTCCTTGTTTTCTCTCTCCCCATCACCCCTTTTCCAGGGTTGCTCTGTGTTTCATTGCAGGCAGGGTTTCATTAAAAGCAAAACAAAAAAGCACATTTTACACCACTCCACACATGTAAAAATAGAAAAGGGAGCCTTGAACAGAAGCTGCATTATGTTTGGAGCAGGTTCCTCCTGCCAGGCGTGACGTGATGCTCCTTTCCAAGCCTTGGCATGTTTCAGGAAGGGTTCATCCTTCCTGCAGGCACTCAGGGTAGCTGGGGCCAGAAACCCGACAGCTCCACTCACAAATTCCTGTGCAAACCTTGTGGGCAACCAGCCAGGGCATGAATCACAACCCAGGTTCAGGCTTCCGGTGGGATTGAGGCTATTTTTGTCCCCTTTTGGCTAATCCAAAAGAGGAGGTGTCCTACTGCCTCTTGAGGATAGATTCCTTTGTCTGTGGCACCAGAAAGCCTTTAGAGATTTGAATGGGTGGGTTTACTATCCCAGAAAAGGATAGATTCAACCAGGCACGTTTAAATCCAGCCCATCACAAGGTGACCATGAAGACCAGAAGCAGCATTAAGTATTTTCTACTTTGGGCTCACAGTCCCTAAAGTCCCCAAGTCCCGAGGGGTGTGACAACATATCTGGGTCTGCCTGTGGACACCAGTGGATGCCACTGGGTGCTCAGTGGGCAAGGTCAGGGGCTTCTGGAGGTGTGGCATCTGGCATCTTCACCTGGCATCTTTTGGAAACCCTTTTCTTGGCATTCACAAGATCTCCATGGCTGGAAAAGGAAGTTGGGATGATGAAATCCCACCAGGCATCCTTTCCCCTGTGCCTGGGGTGAAGCAGATGGAGGTGACAAGGAGACACCCTGACACCAGCGGGGTGGTCCCATCCCCAGGCAGGAGAACTGACTGACCCAGTGACAGCATCTGTGCAGAGCCCAGTGCAAAGGAGAAAAGGAGGGAAAGGAAACACAGGCAGCAAAATATCTCAGCAGAGCTCTGGACTTTTGAGCACACGAATGCTCAAAAGCATGTTCGGGTATTCCCGAGCACTTGGGTGCATCAATATTAAATAAGCTGCAGCGAGGAGGAGAGAGATGTCTGTGCTGTTGGCAACCTGGGGTGGGGAGCAGGGGCTTGGCCATTCCACACATCCCAACACAGCCCTGGACCAGGCACAGAAGGAGCCAGGGCCGCTCTGAGCCACCCTCGGGGGGCTCTGTTGTCATACAGCAGCTCCTTGACAGCGGCTGGCCCTGAGCTTCCCTGCTTGTTGTCCGGGCTGCTGAGACACTTAGCAAATCCCATGTAGCTAATTACACTCTGGTTCGATGCCTCATAGCCTCTGGTTCTGTTTCTTATGTTAATTAGCAGTACCCAGCAGGGAGAGCACATCCCCACCACATCTCGCATCTCGCTTGCCCCTAACCACAAGTGAGGGAGGGAGGAAGGCTGCTGGTGGGAGCTCTGCTCCATGTCCCTCAAAAATGAGAGGGTGGGACACGCTCCACCACACAGCCAGCCTTGCTGCAGACGTTTTCTCATGGCTCCAGGAGCAACTGGTAGAAAATATCCCTCGTCAGGACCTTGCACCCAGCAGGAAAACTCATGGGAAGGGATATGGTGTGGGCAGCTGGCTGAAGGGGGAACAGCCATCCCCTCTCCTCAGGCCAAGACTTCTGGCCTGGTTCCCCATGGCATTACACGTGGCAGTGTTTCCTGTGGGCTGAGTGTCTCACAGCAGCTTTAGGGACCCGTTTGTGCATTAATTTAGTCCAGACCAATCCTCTCCTGGCCCTGTGGGGACCAGCTCAGCTGGCAGCATTTGAAGACTCTTGACAGCACATGAAATCTAAGCAGCGTTTCTGCAGGCACAGGTGGGGGACACTGAGTTTACTGCAAAACCATTAAATCTTGGCTTGGGAGGAGGAGATTGGAGGCAGACAATCTCCAACTGGCACGATCCCAGCTGTGCCTTGGCACTAAGCTCACAGCCACTGGCATGGGGAGGGCTTGCACACAACTGCAGCTGTGGAACAGAGGTGCCCGAAGCCCAGGTGGGATGAAGAGCCAGCAGAGCTAGAGTGGGTCTCAGCTGCTGCAAGCTCACCTGCAGAGATGTTTCCTGCATGGTCAGAAGGAGTTGAGTGCACCTCATGGGGCACGAGGAGCCAGCACTGCTCTTCTTTGGGCCGGCAGGTGGTCAGGAGCCAGGGCTCAGACCCAGGTCACTGGGCTGATCACCCCAGGCTGTGCCTTATTTCCAGAGGAGAGGATGTGAGGGAAGTGTGTGACTATGGTGCCTGACCCCAGAAAGGCCTGGGGAGGCAGAGGGGACCTGCAGAATGCCAGACTGTGGAGCAGTGCTGCAATGAAAGCTGGAGAGCAGCAGAGCAGGGAGGACTGGCCGGGACCCTCCTCTCCTCACCAACAGAAGAGCATCCCCAGTGTGTGACCAGAAACCTGTGTGTGTCCCCTCGGCCAGCAAAGGCAAGGCAGGGTCCTTCCCTCCAGACCACTCTTCCCATGGGGGTCTGCAGTGCCCTGACTGTTTCATACCTGCTAAAATCCAGCCAGACAGCTCTCGGGGTCCTGCATGGTGAAAAATCCCCGAACTGCAGCTGGCTGGAGCCCACGGACACCCCCAGGCACCCGGAACACGGGGAGCTGCTGGGACATCCCCTCGCTGGCAGAGGTGCCAGCTCCTGCCCTGGCTCCCTCTCTGTCTGGCTCAGAAAGCTGCCGTTGTTGCTTCTGTTCACCCCACCCCACCAATTCTTTTTCTTTTCTCCTTGGATTAAACAAACCCCGCGGTGTTTCCAGCATGACTAATTCCATAATGACAGCAATATCCCCTGCCTCCCGTGCAGCCCAGGAAGGTGCCAAGCACCATTAACGTGCTGGTACACATTGCTATTGCACAATCAGCTGGATCTTCCTGGGGGAAAACGAGCTGAATTAGATGCTCTCCTTTGCTGGAATAGCAGCGACCAATGGGGATTTCCACGAGAGAGATGGTTATAAAAGGAAAATCCATATGATGCTGCCTTGAAAAACTGCTGTTGTCTGACAAATGCCAAAGAGGAGCCTGTATCTCTCCCTGACACACATTCATGTGGCTGTGAAAGTGAAGGGGCTCTTTTCTTCAGTCCTCCCATGCTCCATGTGCTGCTGCTCTCACCTTCTGTGTGGTTCTGTTCATTTCCTCACTCGGAGGCTGAACCTATGGCACAGGCTGCAGCAGGGTTTCCTCAGCACTGCTTGGGCTGAGCTGGGCTGACATGTGCCCCATGGATGTGCTCCTCAGCCTGGTGTGCCAAAGGAAAGCCTGGGACCACACCTGGAGAGGCTGAGCACAAGCCACAGACTCCAGGTGAAGTCTCAGCATGGTGCCTTGCCCCTCAGACACCTCACCTCTGCAAGGAGGGGTGGTGATGTGATCCAGTGCGTGGCATTTGGCTGTCACATACTAGAGGCAAGGACTGGCATAGTCTCTGTCTCATTAGCCCAGGGTGATTTTGGACAAGCAACCAGGTAAAGAACTGAATTCATTATTCTGCTTTGGCAAGGAAGACGCTGCCCATGAAGTCTCATTACTGATGCATTGCCTCGGAAATATGTGGCAGGAGGGAGGAAATCTCACCTGCAGTACTTCCAATGTAATTCCCTCCTTTGTGCCCGAAATTAAAAGCCAATGACTGGAAATGCAGCAGAGAAAGGCTTTAACTTGCAGCCGTTAAGTGTTGAAAACTGACACACCTTATGATGGATAGTGAAACATCTCTTTAATTTCATTGCTCTTGCCAGCCTTAACAGCACTTGTTGGCTTTGATCTCTGGGCTGGCTCTCCTGAATCGAGGGCAGGCAATTCCCCATCCCCTCCTCCAGAGATTCAAGCCTGTGGGTACAGCCCTACGCCAACATTCCCATTTATCCTCGCAGTCCCTCTTTCCTCATCTCCTAGATTTCCCTGACTTGGAAGCACTAACCCCCACCCGGCATGTAGGAATGTTCCAGAGGACTCTGTTTATTATTAATACGTTTCTATACGTGTGTGAAAGTCCCTGCAGCTCCCTGCAAAGTGAACCTCCAGAGACAGATTTTGTACTGCTTCCCTTGGCTGCCTTTTTCCCCCTCTCTGCAGAGCACAATGCCAATGGGTTTCCAGCAGCACATAGGGGCTGAGGAGCAGAGAAGAATCAAAGCAGCTTTTGGGAGCTTTGTTTGGTTGTGACCAAAGGTGTTTTCTAAGTGATGGCTGAGCTGTGAATTGGAAGTGTTACCTGCATTATTTCCTGCCCACCACAGCTATTGTTTATAGCCTGAAGAGTAGTTGGCTCACCTCAGTTTTGTTTGGGAGATGGATGTTGGTTAGGACATCATCCAAGTCAACCCAACACTCACATTTAATAAGATCATTCTGTGGTTGTCAGATGCTTGTTGAAGAACCCTGCAATGTTTTGTATGTATGATTCATAGAATTGTGGAATCATGGAAAGGTTTGGGTTGGAAGGAACCTTAAAGATCATCCAGTTCCATGCCCTGCCAGGGGAAGGGACACCTTCCACTAGACCACGTTGTTCCAAGCCTCATCCAGCCCGGACACTTCCAGGGATGGGGCTTCAACAACATCCCTCAGCAATGTGTTCCAGTGCCTCACCACTCTCACAGGGAAGAATTTCTTTCTCATATCCAATTTAAATCTACCTCCTTTCAGCGTAAAGCCATTAATGAATCTGCCCATCTTACAGAGAGGAGACAGTGAAAGGCAGAATGAGTGGCCCAAGCTCAGAGCTGGGATGAGAGCTGCAATCACAGCACAGTGCCTTTCCTGGTGATTCGTGTCAAAAACGAGGGCAAAAAGATTTTCAGCAAAATCTTTTGTTTTCCTGGGGAAACAGCAGCCTTCCCAGGTTATCACCAAGGCTTTTATTTTTTACTACTCTTCAGCTCAGCCAGGCTGGATGAATTGTCCTCCAGTGGAAGCAGCAGTGCTGCTGTGCTGTTGGGCAGCTTTGATCTACAGCACAGCAGTTACCCAGAAGGAACTGAGTGAAGAGCTCTTGGTTTCCTCTCCCATAAACAGGTTTTCCCCAGGTTTTGGCTCACACACATCCAGAAAGCCAGCACTGTGTTTTCCTGATGTTCACTTCCACACTTCCTGAGCTGGACTTGTGTTGTGGATGTGAAATCCCAGCTGGGTTTGGATAGGCACGTTTACACCCTTACCTGTTGAAGGAGGGGATGGTTAGCAGGATGGCTGCCTGGACAATGTCAGGTGGTTCTCACACAGACAAACCCCTTTCCCTCTCACAAATGGCCCATCACAGGAAATTGGATTGACCTCCACTTTATTTATTGTCACCATCTCTTGCTCTGCTTTGTCAGAGACTGATGACTGCTCCCAGTGTTTGCCATCCACCCAGACCTCAAGGAATACTATAAGGCTCTTTGGAGAGATGCAATCACAGAGCTGTGGGCAGTTGGCCAGATTAATTCCTGATTACAGTGTGGAATATATGGCCAGTGATTTCTCAAATCCCACAATCAGCTGTTTTAGGCAGCCATAAAATATAATACTGCTCATAAAATGACTAAAATCCATCTACAACACCAGGAGGATTTAGTTCCTTCTCCTAGGGCTGGCTCTCCATTCCTCTGACCTTCTTCACACTCCTTGGGGTTGAAATCCCCCTCCTTCTACCCAGGGGACCCACATGCAGCATTCAGGATGAAAACTTCCAAGCTCCCCATAAACACGATAGAAACATTCTCCTGATTTTGAAATCCAGGGTAAATCCGTGGTTTTCTGGCACATTTTTCCGCTGTCTCTTGCTGACTTTGTCACACTTTGTGGGCTTGCTTAGATGAGCATTTAATTGGTCGAGGCAGGATTGCCTGGGAAAAGTCAAGTGAGAATGCCTTTCATAGAACATCAAGCTGGATTCAGTATTCAAAATCACAGAAGAAGTGCTGTCACAGGACATATTTGCATGGTAAGCCAAAGGGAAAAAAAAAAAAAAAGTGATGAAGATGAACACTGAAGTGAACTGGTTTGTACTGGCCAGCTCTGGTGGAGGGAGATCCTTGCCAGGACCGGAAATATGAATGTTATGGCCACCTCTGTAACCTGCTCTGTGCTGTTGGACCCCTCAAAGTCCTGAAGGAGTTAAAGCCCTGAAATCTCCCTTGGTGACCTGTCCTAGGGGCTGCCCCTGGCAGGCAGACCTGTTCCCAAAGGATTACACCCCCTATCTATCCCGACCCAGCAGCTCCGCTGTGCAGGAGCTGTTATTGCTCTGACCAGCCCATGGCTCTCTCACAGGAGGTCTCCCCCAAACCGTGCCCACTGGAAGCCCCTCTCAGTCTGCTGGCACTGCTCCATGTCCCCACTGCAGCCGTGGTGGCACCCTGCCCACTCACAGGCATCGTGCCCGTGTCCCCAGCCCCTGCTGCCAGCCTGCTCACCAGGGCAGGAGTCCATTTGTGGCCCCTCCAGCAGGTCTGCATTCCATGCCAGTGGTAAGAAAGGCCTTCTGAGGCCTCTCCTTCTCTCTGTGCCCCTCTCTCAGCATGCAGGATGCTCCCACAAAGGAGGAAACATATGTGTGGTTTGGATGAAGCAGCGTGGCAGCGCTTTTGGACGCCTCCGTCGCCCGACACCTTTCCTACCTCTCCTATCCTTTCATTCCTGTGTGTGGTGGAGGAGCAAAACCTCCCTGCAAGCCTGGCTTATTTTTAGAAGGCTGCACAGCCAGAGACACCCTTTCACTAGCCAAAGTAAGAGGACACCAAATGGTCCTGACCTTTCTCTCCAAGGCCCCATGTTGGGCCCGTGCACGGAGCAGAGCGCAGGGTGGAAGCAGAGAAGGAAGGAATTGGTGTGTGTTTGCTTGGCCGGCTGCCCTCGCCCGGGGCTTGAGTTTATATAAAGAAGATGAGGACACTGCACAGGGATGAAGGTTTGTTGGCCATCTCAGGGTTTGGAAGCTCTACTGACAAGGTCATGGGCTTGAAAATGCCTTCAAAAACCTCCCCAGCAGAGCTCTTGGAAATGTTTCTCCTCATCTCTCACAAGTGCCAACCTGAACATGCACAGGGACTCTACCTAGAGCCTGTGATTTTTTTCCCTGTGTTCATATGACAACCCAGTGCTGCAGGAGGAGCTTGATGCAGTTCCTTATGCATCTGAGCCACTAGGTGAAAAAAAAAAAAAAAAAAGCAAAATAGTAAGGAGTTGACCCCTGCTTGCAGATGGGAGTCCTGAGAGGCAGAGAAAAGGAGTCCCAGATTTGCTCTGCCTTGTGTAGACCCTCAGGTGTCTTTCCCTTTATTTAAATCCAGTCTTATCAAGCTTGGTGCTGTGACCATTTTCCTGGGGAGCCTGTTCAGTGCCCCACCACTCTCTGGGGGAAGAATCTTTCCCTAATATTCAACCTAAAGCTGGCTCCATCCAGCTCCAGCCATTCCCTCAGATACTGTCACTGGTCAGAGGAGATCAGCCTGCCCCTCCTCTTCTCATGAGGAAGCTGCAGACCGTGATGAGGTCAGATCTGGTCCCTGCTTTTGCAATGGATTTTGGAAATAAACCACCTGCCATCCTCAGTCCCTTGGACTCACGGCTGTACCGTGGCACTGTTTCAGTTAAAATGATGCTTCCTGCACATGGAGCAGGTCCTGCAGGGCTCATTGCTACACAAACATTTAAAAAAAGGGAAACTCTGCCTCCAACAAACTTGCAAGACTATTTTAAGACAGGAGTGAGCACACAAGCACGGATGAGCAGGGTAACGAGATGCCTGCTGTACCTTTTTCCCTGGCTTTGTAACCTCTTCACCCATCCAAGCCCAGCAGGGAACACACAGACCACGGGCACAGCAAAGGGCTCAGACGTGTTCTGCAGCTCAGATAATTGATAAAAGCAGCCCTCTCTCAGCCCCAGCCCTGGCTTGGATGTGACAGCCACGCCAAGGAGCCCTTTAACGTGCCTGGAGCTGCTGCAGACAATGGGGAGGCCAGATTCCCGGGAGGGCAGCAGGAGAAGAGGAGGAGTTGCTGCTTCATGACCCATCAGCTCTCCAGAGCATAAGGACGCCTTTGTTTGCTTCTCCTTCAGCCTCCTGTTACCCAGAGCGGGAGAGGCAGGAGACAGCAGAAACCTGGGATTTTCAAACATTTTCTGACTCAGATGCAGTGGGAGAGGGGGAGGAAAGCGTTCCCACACCCAGCCAGGCTGAAACAAACAGGCAGAGCCTGGCTTGGCCCAGAGGAGACACCTCGCCTGAAAAACACCAGTGCCTGTGCAAACCCTAAGGGTTTTGGGGGTCTGCTTGGTCATCTCCCCCCAAATCCATCAAAATCCTTGCCTGGGGACAGCATCACCCACAGCCGTGTGTTAGTGGGATGTCATGATGGGGGCTGGAAGTTTTCCTCCTGGCTGCCAGGGATGTGCAAAATGCTTGGCTGCCACTCGCCCAGCCACAGCCTACCCCAGCCCTGACCTCAGGGTGTCTTCTCATCCTGCTGTTCCTTCCCCAGATGGAAAAGTTTTCCAGCCCCAGGATCTGCTCTGAGAGAGAGACTCCCCAATAGGTTTACTCAGAGGTTTGTCAACTTGGGGATTTTCTTCTCCCCCAGATTATTTCAGAGAGAAGTTTTAAATTACAGCATCTGCCCCTCCCTCCTTTTCCTCCTGTGCAAATGTTGTATGAAATGTTGAATTACCTGAAGGTTGAGTTTCCATCCAAACGTTGGGAGGAAGAAGGCTGAAATGCCATTCATTATCTCCAATTGATTTTATTTATCAGGTATAAGGGAGCAGCTGGAAGCCAAACAGATGCGTGGGTAAATATGTTCAAAGAGGCTGCTATCATTTAATGGGGGAAATGATAAAGAGCTTTAGCATGAGGTGAAGCTGGCACAGAACTCCAGGACTCTTTCCCCAGGCCAGGAGGAAAAAGCTGAGGACAACTGCACTGACTTTGGCTCAACCCAGTCAAATATTGCAACGATTGTTTTTAACTTGCAGTCAGCTTGAAGGCAGCAAAAGCAGCTCCAAACCTGAAGGAAAGGATCACATGCCTGAAATCCTGGCTGATTTTTTTTTTCCCAGCTATATCATCTAGTCTAATAAAAGACAATAACTCCTCCTCCCAACCTTGCCTTGCTCAGAGCCTGAAAACACCAGAGCTCCAACAATTCTACTGTAACAAAGGGAATGAGTCATTCATCAAAGCATGCGTTTGGAGAAAAAAAAAATAAATCTGCATATTCATTTATTCTGGTATTTAGCTAAAAAAGATTTGGTTTACCTGTAGAAAATAATATTTAAAAAAAAATTAAAAATCAACAAGCCCCCCAAAGCCTAATCAATGTCTCTTGAAATTCAAAGTCTGGCTGCAAATGGCAAAAAGATATTTTTGGGCACAAATAACATAATTTTTCAGGCATAAGCAGAATAGTGGGAACAAAGGACTTGCTGAAGGATTGGAGCTAGAGTAAGATCTGGGGAAATAATTTCAACAGACAGATGGATGGAAGGACACCCAAATGTCAGGAAATGGCACCCAAAACCTGACAATATCCAGATTTCCTGAGCCCACTGGGCAATAAGGAAGCTGCTGCCATTTCATACCACACACAGGGACTGTCTGCATACAAAGAAAGAAATCCATGTGGCTTTGAGACATTTTCTGACATTTGACAGAGATGTGGTGACCACAAGGTGGGCACATTGTCAGCTGCAGAGTTTTAACAACACTCCAAAACCCCTTTTAAAAATGGCCTCTAGTCTGCAAGGCAAGCAGCATCTCAGCCTTCAAAGACATTTTCCTGGATCTTCATAAAGCTTTTTTCTTAAAAAAAAAAGTGGGATCTGTGCTGGTTTGTACCTCTAAGCACTGGGAGGTGCTCCCAGGGTCAGCACAGCCTGGAGTTGCAGCGGTGCAGAACATCCCTCCTCCAAGCTGAAGCTGCTGCTGTCTGAACAAGGTGTCTTTGCCCCAGCACCTGAAGAATAGTGGGGTTTTGGTAGCTTCAGTGAATCTTAATTGCACCCATCCAAAAGCAGTGACCTCAGCCCTGCTAGCCATAAAACACTGCTCACTGCTTGGGCTTAATGGTGTGTGGCCTGCCAAGGAATCTTTTTTCTCTCCCTTTCAGAGACAATCTGTGGGAATTTATTGGCTTTTTAAAGCTGTCTGATCTTTCACTGAAGGAAACTAATGGAATATCAATGACACCGGGTATTTGTCACAAGTATCATTTATGGAGGAAGTATGGGCCTGGCTCAGAAGGGCTCTCCTGCACATGGTTAACCAATTCCACACACAGGAATGCAGCAGCTGGGATCAAACCCAGGCTTCTCTGTGGCTGCAGGCTTATCAGCCACTACCAAACACAGAAAAGCAAAGAGCATTCCTAATTCAGTTGACTAATTCAATTTAAAACCCCGATGAGGACAAGGCAGCTTGAATTTTCATGGGAGCTTTAATTTAGGACGACACCTTTGCAGCTGGAAGGAAGAGCCTTTGCTTGATTTTAAGCACCTTTTCAAAATAACAGGTTAAAAAAATACTTTTAAAAATATGAAAACATTCCTTTTCCTACTTTTATTGGCATTTCCATTTTTTTCAGCTCTGACTTTTTTTTCACTGAGCTTCACCCTATTTGGGGAAAGCTCTGCTCCTTTTCCATCTCTTTTTCTGACAGGTTAAGAGTTACCTAAAAGAACATGATGCCTCAGAAGTGTTGTGACAGATGTGAGGCTTCAGCTTTTAACAGAAAAGAAAGACCTTTATACAAAGGCTGGATCCTGATGTGGTCATCCAACCCTTGTGGAGGGCTCGAGCCTCCTGTGCTGAGGTTTCACCCCACAGAGCAGCATCAGAGCCATGATCAGGCCCCCAAAACTGAGATTTGCAAACATCTCACGCTTAAACTCTAGTTTTGGGGGACACAAATCTTCTTGCAGGTTTTCTCACCAGCCTCAAACCCAGCTTGGGTTCTCAGGAGCCTGCTAAGGACTGTGTCCAGTGGTGAGACTTTTTCTGCTACATGGTGGAAAAACTGCTCTTCAAACATGAAATGTGCCAGAAAGGAACAAGCAACATGGCTCATTCTTCAATTTTTTTCGGAACGTGGTTTGAATAACGGAGGGGATGGTGGCAAAGGGGAAAAAAAAAAAAAAAAAAAAAAAAAAAACAAAAAAAAAGAGGCCACTTTTGTGCTCAAAGACTGGAGAAATGTTTAAGTACCCGAAGCTTCGTGTTAAATTAGTGCAAAACATGGTGATTTGCTGCCGGGTTTGAATTTCAGCTGCTGCAAACCTCTCTCAGGGGAGAAGTGCAAGGGAAAGCGCAGGTCCCGGGTCTGAGCACAGTGAATAAATTAAGCCTGGGATCCTTTAACCCCAGGAGTGTGTCAGGAGAAGCCTCCGCAGGACGGAGGAGGGAATTTCCCGCAGAGCTTTGACAGCACAATTAGCAGCGGGCTTGATCGGGCAGGGAATGAGAGCAGGGGCGAGCATAGCCGGGGGGGGTTGTTTGTCTGCTCATGTGTCACCGAGCTGCAGAAGCTTCTGCTGCCTATATTCTTTTAGACCTGGCTTAAACCATGGTGCTCTGTCCCGCAAGTCCAACCCCTGGGCTCGCATCATCCCGCAAGGAATTGCTCCTGCCTTGCTCTGCGAGCTCCCGAGGCTTCTCCGCGTTCAGGGGAAACAGGTCAGGGATGGCTCAACACCTGCGAGCCCTTTAGTGCCTCTGTTCCATCAAAGCTTCTCAGAAATGAGCCGGAAATTAGGGTGAAAAAAGGCCTCAAAATGTAATTTTTAAAAAATGCTGTGAGCACATTGCGTGAATTTCGTGGAGTGATGTTTGTGGAGTGATCCCTAAATCCGAGGCCAGCAGGGCTGCAGGTTCACATCTGAGCTCTCTGGATCTGTCTGCAGAATGTGCTGGCAGTTCCTGGAACACAGAGCAAGAGAGAGGGAGGAAGAGGATAGAGCAAGAGGGTGACGTGCTGCATATACTTGTACACCAGAACATCACATGAACATGTTTAGTATTTTTCCAGAGGAAAATATCATCCAAGAGACATAATTATATCTTAGGTTCCCTTTTTGTTTTTTTTTTTTTTAAACAGGGCTTTTTAAGCAGTTGTTTTGTTTCATTCTTCTCCTTTTTCTATTTTCGAATTACAGCGTTTGCAGAAACAGGAGGAGGATGACAGTTAACACAGGAGAGAAGCCTGAGAGGGAGAGAGATGCTGCTGTTCCATGCCATCCCTGGAAGTGTCCAAGGCCAGGCTGGATGGGGCCCTGGTCAACCTGGTCTGCTGAAAGGTGCCCCTGCCCATGGCCAGGGGGTTGGAATGACATGATCTTTAAGGTTCCTTCAAACCTAAATTGTTCAAGGATTCTGTGACTCAAAAGCAGCTAAATTTAGGCCTTGTTCTGCAAGCTGACTCCCCCATGGTAACCCACAAAGGGATTCTTGCTTGATGATCTTTCAAAGGGCAAGACCTTGGGAAGAGAGAACCTCTCTGAGTTCCCACCATCCCAACATGTCCAGAGCTCCAATTTCCTTGGGAACATCCTGAAGAAGGTGATGGAAGCATCTCTGACACGCTGGATATTTTGTACACCTCTATCCTGTGAGATGAGATGCTCACTCACAGTCACCACTGGTGATGCTCACCCTCTTCCCAGTCATCACTTGGAATCATTTTGTGCTGCTCCACTGGCTCAGGGCCACAGCTGGCTGCCAGGGGAGCTGGGAACACAGCACGTTTTCACACACAGAAGTGCCCAAAGGCATTTAAGATAGCAAACTCACTCCTTCTAGGCTGTCACCACAGTAACAGGGGGCTTCCCAAAAACAATCAACAATACGATTCCGAGCCGCTCATCTTGGAATTAGCAGCTACTCAACATTTTGGCTGAGAAATTAAATACCCAGCAGGAATTGGTAGTGGGTGTCTCAGAAGGGAGTTTTACATGAGGCACCTCCTCCTTGGTCACCTGTGGGGACCTGTGGCAGTGGAGGAGAGATCCCTTCCTAACACCAGGATTCTTTCTGTCTAAAACATGAGAACTGGTGACAGCAGAGCACCATGAAAGCTCTTATGGGTCGTTAAGTCATTGAGGTATAAAAACATCTATTTTCTGTTTGAGCTCCCAGCTCTAGCCATTGCCTCCTGTGGCACAGACACCTTCCAAGGAGGAATTTCTCACTGTTTACTCTCTAGGCACGGAGAGGGTGAGGTTTCTAGCCATGCTTTTATTGCTCAGCTAACAGTGTTAACCTCTTCAGTGAGGATGTGCACCCATCTAGCAATTGTCATTTACTGAAATTAGCTTTGCACTTCAGGATTTGTCAAGTTACAATTGGACTAAATGCTTTGCTGGCTGCAAAGTGACAGTCCTGACACAGCTAATGCCATGACTCTTTGGCCTCAAAGCAGTGTGAGCAGACCCCTTGGTCCCTTTCCTCTCCTCACAATTTGCATCTCCCGAGATGTATGTCAGTGCCATTTTTTTATTTTTTGTTTTAGCAGGATGCTTCTTTTTCACATGTTCTAAGAATTTCAAGCTGTGCATGGATCATGTTTTCAAAATCTCTTCCATATTTACAAGGCTCAAAGCCCTTTTTTATGTCTACACTTATTTACTTCACCAAGCATCAGAGCAGGGAGTGGGGAACACAGGACCAGATATTTCAGGTCTCACAATAAAATCAGGCGAAACAGGGTGCAAATAATTCACAGAGCTGCAGGAAGGACAAGGGACAAAGGTCTTCTCATGCTGTTCTGTAGAGAAGAAAGAGCCCAGTGAGGGCAGGGGTTTGGGGCCCAGTCTTAGCTGGACTGAGGGCTGAAAGAGCAAGATGCCAGCTGGTCCAGAAAATATTTAGTAGAATCAGATCTCCTGGTCCTGCCTGTACAGGCACCTTGTGCTATCACACAGGATGGTGTTTAGTGTTTGGAGAAGCCACCAGAAAAAAAAATCCCATTGATCCTAGCTCAGAAGGTGTTTAGTCCTATCCCTAAATCCATGGCACTGTAAATTGCTGGAAGATCCCAGCCCAGATTCCCAGCAGAGGTTCTGTTTCCTTGAGCAATGGCAGCTGCTCTCCAGGTGTCACCTCTGGGATGTGACACTGCTGAAGCTCACCTGGCTGATGAGTATTTGTGATTAATTAAACCCCCACTGCCCTCCTATTTTCCCTACAGATGTCCCATTAGGATCCAAGCAACAGCCACAGTCAAGAACGCAAAGGCAATTATGCACTGGAATTTAAACAAACCATTAATTACCAAGATGCTCTGGCAGATGATGGCTCCAACAATGCTTATTACAAGAACCTTCATCAAGTTATCTGCTCTTTCATGTGAGCAGAGGTAACGATCTCCACTGAGATGGGAAAAATAATTAAAAACCATACAACAAGATGTTTTATTAATGACACGCACATCTCCATGGCTCTAAGAAAATTGGGCAATCTGTTCCTACACCACAGCTCTCCATCAAGGGTTTGTATTTACCATCACTTTAATAATGGCTTGCTAAAGTGCTATCTAGTTCCCTTGGGTTGGCTTAAAGGAGGAGAGGACAAAGGGAAGATGTATTTATGAGTGGCACCCATTGAAGAGCAGATCTACAGCACAGAGTGGAAAAGAAAAAAAGCCTTGCAAAGAGGGTCCCTCTTTAATTCATTGGTTTTTAAAAAGGGGTTCAACAATGCAATAACAAAATGCAAAGTGCTTGAAAAAACTATCATTAGGATAAATATTTCCTCAAACAAAAAAAAAAAACACTTTGGTTTCCTTCTGCAGATCTAGATCTGACCTCAACTGATCTGGTGTCGAATGTTTCCAGTGGGAGCAGGAGCAGATCCATCAGGGGAGTGGCAAGGTTTGGTGAACCTGAGTTCTGTGATGGCCCAGCCCTGGGACATGAAACCCTTTTCATTGCCCTTCATGGAACGCCTGAGGTTGACGTGCCTGAAAATTGAAGCCCTCTCTTAATGTCTGACCAAAGCCCCAACAGGACCAGCTTTTCCAGCCTGCTCTGTCAGCTCAGCCTGGTGTTGCCTGAGGGCTGCAGGCAGGGCAGGAGCATCCGCTGCTCCTCCCACCCTGGGGCTGGCACCGACGGCGGAACCACCAAGGACGTGACTCACCACGGGGCCCAGCGCCTTCCCTCTTCCCACTGAGCTCTCATTTACTTAATCACCACAGATTAAAGTGTGTCTAATTAAGGACAGGCGTTAGATTTGATGAGGACCCGGCTCTTTCCCTGTTCACACACCCGTGGGGCTGGGCAAGCCCAGTGTCCCTCACCTGGTTCCAGGCTTTCAAACGGAAATGTTTCGTTCCTTTCCCAATGGAAGTTCAAAGTGTACATTTCACCTTAAAGAAGAGGGTGTAGAAGAACCTATAAAAATACTTTAGATCCTGAAAATATTTTAGAGGAAACTTTTCTCTCTGTCACAGGTATTTACATGCATGGGTTGGATTCCAGCAGGGATGCAGAAGCTTAGACTGGGCTGAAAAAAAAAATAAAATATTGTTATGAGGGCTACAGAAGGAAGCTCACTGGCCACAGGCTCACTGCCCAGTATGACCACAGCTCTGCATGGAGACAAGACAGGACCAGGCCTTCTCTGTAAGGGTTGCTTTGCTCTGCTAACCTGATCATCAGTGCAGGCACAGCCTCAAGGGCTGTGGCACTGAAATCAGTCCTGCCTCATCCATATATTGCTGGGTAGCCTTGAGTGAGTCACTCAGCCTCACTCAGATGCACGCTGCACAGCTAGGGAGGCATGGGTACTCTACTCCATGGACGCTCTATCATTTAGCTGATGGAATTGTCAGGGCTCTGTGGTGGCATCCATTGGCTACAAGGTGTGGACACATTTCTGACACTGGAATAAATAATAATAGCAGTATTTGGCTTTTCAAAGATACTTAGCACAAGCAGATCTTGAAGTGCCTTATAAAAGGTGTACAATTTCATTGTTCTTGGTTGGTAAATGGGGCCTTAGCCCAGGCAGGAATTTCTAGAGATTGCCACAGAGCCTTTCATTGATGTTGTCTTTGAAATTCAGTCAGCAACTGAGTTGCCTCACAGGATCACCCACCAGTGGTTCCTGACTCTCATTCATCAGGGCACACTCACAGACGTCTCCCTGACCTCCAGCAGAGCCATGTGCCTGCTTAGATTACAAACAGGCATCTGAAGGCATCTGCTGGGCTGCTTCACTGCAGAAGCTCAAGTTTCACTTCCCAAAATGATGAAACACTTGTTTAACACTCTTTTAGTTGGATGGAGCCATGGAGTTATTCAACCCTTCTGAGGTTTCACCGTGAGAAAAGACCCAACAGTTGAGGACTGGGGCTTTTCTTTGATATTTAAATAATTCCAACAGAAGAAGCACTTGCCTAATGCTGTGATGAAGCAGGGCATGCCCAGAAGTGTGCAGCACAGTGAGCAGCACAGCTGCCCACCCCAACACTGTCAGAGTCACTTTGAAGACCTGCAAAGGGTCTCCTGTTGTAAAAGGCCACAACATGAGGTGCCAAGGGCTTCCCACGGGTCTCACAGCTCCCTCCCAGCACAGGTGAGGTTTGTAGGAGGCAGAACAACCAGCAGTGTCATCTTTCTAGTCAGAGAAGGGATAGCTGCAAGGCCAGGCTGGGAAAGAGGGTGCTGCGAGCACCGTCTGTGCTGCCAACGCCGAGGGAGGGAGGAACGGTCTGTCAGCCAGGGACAACACGAGCCCAAGGCCAAAGGAAGGGATATCTGCCCAAGAAAAGCAGGAAATCTCTCCTCCAGCAGACCCTGCAGGCTCACAGGCCCCAACAGCCAGTGATGTGGACGATGCAGACACCTGGTGCCAGCAGTGCCCTGAGCCGTGCATGCACAGAGGTCACCATGGGTGCAGTGGGGACATTTGGGCTCACCACGGGTGCAGTGGGGACATTTGGACCTCCTCAAAACCCACCATCCCACCCTTACCATGGAGGGGCCCTAGATGTGTGGGTGCCTCAGTGGGGTGCTGCCAAGCCCTCATCCTGCCAGCCCAGAGAAGGGAACAGCAGAGAGTACACGTCTGCATGTGACCCGAGTGACATGAGGCTGCAGGCACAAATTACACACTTTACAAGTGACATTTGCTGTCACAGGGGGAGGTTCGAATGAGGCTGTTTAAAATTCAACTAAACTCTGCCCAGAAACAGGGCAGTATGTGGTCTTCTTTTCTTTTCCACCCTCCAGGGTAACACTGTGATGTTTCCAGCAAGGAAGTCCCTCTCCTTCTCACAGATTTGGCAGTGGGCTTTGCTCCAGGGGTGGGATTCACATTGCATGGGAATGTCTGGCTGCTTTGCAAGCTGCAGGCCAGAATCCTTGTCAGCAGGTACCACAGGAATTGATTTACAGCATCAGAGGTCTGAGTTAGACCAGGTAGACCCCACACAGCTGAAGAGATGCTCAGTAGCATCCTACAGCTCCACTGTGCAGATGGAGAAACTGAGGCACAGCAACTCCGTGTTCAACCAGGAAAACTTACAGTAGGATCAAGACCTCTGCAGAGCAATCTTGTCCTTTTTCTTCCTCTAGAAATGATGAAAAAGAACTGAAGGTTGTTTCTGAATTCACAGCTCCAATCCATTTTCCAGATAACTCAAGACATGAAAGTAAAATGAATTATTGTCCCCTTCTCTCCATGTTCTCAGCAAATCCTATCAGCGTTCCTGTGACTACATCCCCTAGGTATTCTCTCTCCATTTTTCTGGTACTCCTGACTCTCTTTGGACACACACACTTGCATATACTGTTAAACTCTCCCATCCACGAGTTGCTTGCACGTAGCTTTGCTCTGATTTGTCATAGATGGCTGTACCATGATCATGCTATTAAGGCAGTTATCTCATAACATGGAATTACTTAATAATTTGCTCCATTTGTCCTCATTGATGGAAACAATGTGCTCAACCATATCTTATCTCAGTTCTCAAGGATTTTAGGCAATCTGTCAAAGCCTTGAGCAGCTCCAGCTCTTCATTTTATCAATGGGAAAATCAGAATATGTGACTCATTGCAGTGCTGAAGGATCCTTCAATCTGCAGAAGAGAAGCAGGACATAAACTGAGCCAGGCAAATTCAGATGAGACAATTACCAGTCACAGAGAATATCTATCTATCAAAGGAATTGGTGGACTGTCTATGTCCTGAAGATGCAATTCTTCTGATTAATGCCTGTATCCACAGGGAAAAGCCAACACTAACTCTGTCTTGATGTGGACATTTAGACCCTGGAGAGTTCCAGTCAATGTGCTCAGGAGAACCAAGGGGTTATTCTTATCTCTCTAGAGGACACTTCTAAAAGTGGGCAGATGAATTGTGCCCTTGGAGTGCACGTTTCCTACCACTTATGGTAAAAGGAGTTGGGAGAGGCCACATTAGATATAATTATATTAGAAATGTGTAGTTAGGAAAGATGAATTCCAATTTTGATGCTCAGCTCCGTTACCAAACTGAGTGCCCAGTGCTCTTTGGAGATATTGGGTATCTGCACACATATCTGCCAGCTGACATGATAAAGCACCTATGGAGACCTTCATCTCTCTGGAATTTAATGTCATCCAGGCTTGGGCCTCCTTTAAGTCCTTTGTCAAGTCTGCCACTGCAGATGCCAGAGGAATCCATGGCATGTGCTGGCTGGGACAGGCTGGAGCATATCACAAACTAAAAGATGCCAGTGCTCAGAAACCTGAGTCGCTCCTAATGCACCCAACAGCGCTGTTCTTCCGGCCGAAGGAATCACTCCCTGGGGTCCATGGACAGGATGGACAGGCACCCACTGCTCACTGGACACCATCCTGCAGGCACTAATTCAGCTGTGTCTCCATCTCTGAACTCTTCCCTTCATACCATGGAAAGATCAGCTCTGCTGACCACACATCGCTATCTCACACCTCTGGAGAGTCTTGGGGCTATCTTGCACAGCTGTCAGCAGCTGCTCCAAGAGGGAGGGAGACTGTACACATCTCCTGCCAGATTTGTGTGGATGCCTCAGATTCTCACAGCATCCCAAAAAACCCCCATACACCTCCATTTAGACGAGTGAACAGTGCCCTGTATGTTTTCCAAGAAGACACGCATTACTCAAGAATGCATTGCTGGATACACTGCATAAATACAGGGGTGAGTTTTTGTGGTGTGTGCACACAAATGCTCAGACTCACGGACTTTGTTTCTGGCCATAAAATTTCCAAATGATCCTTACCTATTGTCCAGGATGTTTGCTTTGCTCAGTTCATTAGTGCAGGCAAGACACTTTTCCTGTGCTTTATCACACTATCTCAAAGGGTAAATGATTTATATGAATGCCAATGTTTATTCTATCAACGGGAACACTCAGTGAAGTTAAAATACAGTCAAACAAGATGCACTAGGACAGAAAACCACAAGCTGTGTTTCATGCATGGCCATAAACAAGCTCAGCTTATCAGAAAAACAGGTCCAAATGTGTCAGGAGCCAGAGAAGGCTCTTGATTACACAGCATCAAGCCCGTGGCCAATGTGGCTGTTGGCCTCTTTTCAGAGGAGCAAGTTATAATCCATGTTGGCATGTGTGAAATAAGGAATTGGCGGCACTCATTAAGAAATAAAAGAAATGGAAAACCGTGAAAAGGAAAGTAGCTTTACCAGTATTTCCAGTGGTGAATCATTGGCATTCAGGGCTGTGGCCTGGTTAGGGCAAGAAGGCTTCTCTTTTGGGTGCCCAACACTGACAAATCCTGCTAGGGAAAAATGCTAACCCTCTTCCCCTGGAAGCAGAGAGGGAGGAAGGTTAGAACTGCTGTTGCTGCAAGGGATTCTTTTTCTCCACTCTTCCCAGAAAAACCATCCCCCTTTTGAGCCCCTTACTCCACCCTGGCCAGATCCTAGCACTCTGTTCCCAGCCCCATGGGCTATCTTCAGCCCTGTCCACAAAGGCTGCTCTAAAGGTGTTCAACACCTCCTTTCCCAAGAGAGAGAAAATCCTGGTTCATTGAAAAGCAATGTCAATATTCTCAGAGACTGCAGGGAAAAATCAAGAGGGCTTTAATGTTTTCACCATCTTCCCGAGTCTGAGCTCTTACTGGTGCAGACTGGGAGCAAACTCTGGTCCCTCTCACCAACACTGCTTTCCCTATAAAAATAGGAGTTTCCAATAGAACAAGTTTTCCCTAATTGTACCTGGCAGGTGTTTCACCATCAGCGTCTCCGTGGGCAAGCCTGCTACTGGTCCCTCCACTAAAACCACAGCAAACGAGGTCTGGAGAACAAAACTCAAAATGAGAGAGAGATCCTTAAATAAAAAGGAAGGAAGAACAAAACCTACAGCAGGCTTCACACAATCAAGTGAACCAAAGGGCTTGTCCAAGCTACCAACAGCTGGGTGACAAATCTGCCCGTCTGGGATGTAAGAGCAGAGAAAGTGGCTCAGCAAACCATGCAGGGGCTGAAAGTCAGCACTCTACGATGAGTCACTGGGGCCAGGACTTGAATTTTGGGTGTCTGGGAGTGAAGAGGACAACCCACTGCTGCCTGGAGCACTGAGCTCTCCAGGGAGATGTCTGTCTCCCAGCTGGTCCAGCACTAGAGGGTAACAGTGAGTCAGACTGCAGGGCCAGTTGTTGGGATAGGTTATGTTGATAGTGATGGAGGAGTTGGAAGTGGTGATTCCAGGGAGGTCAGAGCAGGCAAGAGCAAATAAAGGGGCTGGTTGCTCCCCTCATTGTCCTTGCTCTGGGGCACCTGTGGGGCTGGGCTGCCCTAAGGACAGAGCCATGGGGGTGCTGGGATGGGTCTCTGTGCACTGGTGGGAGAAGGAGTGAGGTGACATCAGAAATGGGCCACTGAGCACTGAGGGAGTACAGGGCCATGGGGTGGGAGCCCAGGGAAGGGGATGAGGAGCTGGTGGCAGGTGCTCTCTGCCCTCACAGGATGATTTTAACTCGCCTCTCTGCTTCTGCACTCAGAGCAGGAGATGCACCCCCTGAACTCCATGTTTTACTCTCAAAGCCCTGGTTGCTCATCTTTAGCAGCTAAATCGCTTTTGAACACATAACACAACCAAAGCTCAGCGTGAGGTGTAGACCCACAGCTTGCTGCTGCTTCAGTTCAGGACCTCATTCTCCAGACGTGGACAAGCAGAGCCCTGGCAGCCACCTGAGCTGCCTGTGGTGGCAGGAGCCAGACCTGTGCCTGTGTCTGTTGGCATCGAGCCTGGGACCTCATGTGTATGCAGAGCATCGAGCTGAGCAGCTCTTCTTAAATGGTGTTGTGTTCCCAGAGGGGCTGTGCCCAGTCACACATCACTTGGTAAAGTTGTAGTGAATTATTTTTCCTTTAAAGCTTCAATATTTTTTGAATCTTTAATCAAAACTGTAAAGCCTAAGGATAGGTTCTCTGGCAATTGAAGTTAGGTATCTGGTGGTTAGAAGACCGGCAGTCAGGACTCCTGGGTCCTATTTTCAAATCTCCCACTGACTCTTTGAGTGACCTTGAAGAAGTCAATTAATTTCTGTGTCATTTTCCAGACAGGTAAAAACGAGGAAATAATTCTTCCCTAGTTCACTGGGGGATTTTGAGTGTTAATTGTTTGCAGGTCACTTGTCTCTCCCCAGATGGGAAGTGAAGTAAGGGCTGCAGGAAGGCTGAAGGTTGGCATGGCAGGCCATGAACGCTTCAGAACCACAGTGCAGTGCTCAGAGGGCACATCTGTCCTTGCTGCAAGGAGGGGCAATCACTTGCGCCTACATCCCATGCCCTGTGGATAAGGATAGAAACCTTCCAGCACTGCACCTGGGGTCCAGCTCTCCCCACCAGCTGCCCCACAGCTGCCCTGCCCCAGCCTCTCAGCAGCTCTGGAGGCTGATGTCTCCTTGCAGTCATGTTATGGAGGCAGAGGCAGCGAGAAGGAACCAGCTGTCTCCATCCAGAGCCTCTCACACCTGTCCATCTCTCATCCCCCCAGGCTCCCAGCCTTGGCACGTTTTTTGATCCTCACCAATAACATGCTGATACCTCACCAACGGGGATGCATCACCAGCTGGCAGGCTCTCAGCACCCAACCACAGCTATAAATTCCCATCTGGGCTATCAGCTGCTTTGTAGAGCCTACCAAAAAATCTTTTGAGGACTTGGCTTTGTTCTAAAATGGAATATTTTCACATCTAGAATGAGGTGATCCTTTTTCTGGGGTGCTCTGTTGAGGTCAGCAGAGCTGTGTCAGGCCACACCAGCCTGCCCTGGGGTGGGAATGACTCCTGTAGGGAAGGATCTCTGAGTTTACAAATGTGGAAGTTTATTTTTGCCCTGAAGGGAGGCTTGTCACTGCCCTGTCTGCAGAGTTGATCACTGCACAGGTTTCCCCAGGCAGGAGAGAGGACAAGGAGCTGCCACCCGGGAACCCCAACCAAATTAACCTACTTACCAGGCTGCTCTGCTGGCTGCTCCAGGAGAGGGCTGTTTGTTTGCTTTAGGCCATTTCTGTGCAAGCAGTAACCAGAGATGAGCAAAATTCGGAAAATTTCCGCTCCCATGGGAAATTTCAGCCTTTCAGAGGTGGTTTGCATCCCAAATCAGGCCAGTTCAGCAAAATGAAATTCTGGTTCAACTCACTTGGAGAGGTCGGATTCTCCCTGGTGAAAAATCTGGAGAGAGAAGGGAGGGGAGAAATGGGGGAGATTTTATTTTACTTACACGAAACTTCCCTTTATGAAAAATTGTATTTTTTCACTTGTTCCAGTCCCAAACTGCTCCAGAACTAATGCCAGGAATTCCCTCATCTATTTAATACTGTTTTGCTGTCTGGGTCTTATTGTACCTGGCATTTGCTGTGACATATGACTGTGTTGCAAATAACACCAGGAACATTTACCTTGTGGAAGTATCATGGAGGGAAGGCATCCAAGGGCCCTTTGTCAGCCTGCTGTCAAAAACCTGCAGGGATCACCCCAGTGTCCCCAGCCCTGCTAGCAAGGGTCCAAAGCCCTGTGGATTTTAGAGCACTGCAGCTGCAACAGTGTGGGCGTGTTTTGGGTGGGATAAATGCTTTTTTCTGGTGAAAGAAAGCAGCAACACTGTGAATTTCTGTCAGTTTTGCCAAGCGAATTCATTTAGAGTTAAAAAACATAAGTTGCTTGAGATGGATTTAACTATGAAATGTGTCTTTGTTCAGAGATTTCCTTTCGCTCTGTTTTTCTTCTTAACATGAAAAACCCTTAAAGAGTGAACTGAAATGTTTTCTCTGGGACGGAGTGAAACTTTTTTATTAGATCAGAAACAATATAGACATGTGCAATTATCTTTCAGCATCACTAGCAAACCAAAACATTTCTTACTCACCTCGTTGTAATTGAAAGCATCGTGGGACACCCTGTTAAAACTGAGGCTGCTCGCAACTGGCTTGAATCCAAACAAATAACTCTTAACTGAAACTCTTGTTTTTACAAAAGGAGCCATGAAAACATTACCATAATGAAGATCTGTCAGAGCTTACTTTGGGGGACAACTGCCAAGTGGTGGTTCTGTATCTAATCTCATCAACACTGCTGTAATTACAAGCAAAATCAGGTCCGTGGATTGCTGTTTTCTTGGTATTAAGTTAATGTCAGCGTGAGACAGACCAGATCTGGGATGGAGTTTGGCTGATTGCATGTAAATGTCTAAATTTGAGTTCCCTTCACAGTCACAGAAGTCTAGTTATGACAGCCCGTGGTGTTTAGGGAGCAACTCACTAAAGTAGGTGTCTAAAACAGTTTGAGTAAACCCCACCTTGAAAGAACTTATGTCACTGCTGCAAAAACAGCCCAGCTCTGGTAGAGACAGAGGGTGTAGCTGTGCAGGAAGGAAGGCAGCTGCCTCAATATAGGCATTTCAAGCCCTTTAGGATGCCCTGATGTATCTCACCTGGCTTCTGGTTGCTTCTAGAAGGACACAGGTGTCACACAGGTCCCATCCCGAACCTGCCAGCCTCGTGTCCCCACTAACATGAGGCATCCAAAGCAGCACTTGGTCACTGACTTATTCCCCTGAAGCTGCATGAGGGGAAAAATCATTCCCAAAGTTCTCAGGTCAGCAGGACCTGGAAATACACCATTTGGAAGTGCTCCTGAGGGGCCTCTGTTCCCAAGGATGGATCATGTAGCAGTAGCCTGCAGCGTGACAGCCCTGCCCAGAATTTCAGGAGGTTGCCCAGCTGAGCGAGTCAGTCTCTTGTTACCTTACATAAGACACAGGGTGAGAGGAGGAATTGCTGTGGAGACTGCACGGGGCTTTCTTGGAAAGTCCTGCATTAACTTCCAACCTTTTGTCACCTCCTGCAGAAACACTTCCATGATTTTCCTGCTGACAAGTCACACCTCTTGCTTGGTGGGGGGCAGGGCCATGCCAAGCTGCCCCCAGTCTTTGCAGAGACAGAGCTTGCTTGCATCATGCTAGGAAGCAGGAGATTTACACCAGTGGGATTGCACAATCACCCCAGATAAGGGGAATGTAACATGTCAGCAGTGTCCATGTCTTTATCTCTGTAGGAAAGACATACAGGAACACTCAGATCTCCGTGGCATTGATAGAAAGAATATCCTTCCCCTGCATTTCATCTGAACATGAGCAGTGAAGAGTGAACAGCACTGTTTGACCAACAGCCCCAGTGCTGCTTATCTGCTGCAAAACCAGAGCTGGCACTGCTTTAAATCATACATTTCCCTTTCCTTGTCATTTATATCAACAGAGATAGTTTATGTTTATGCAGCTTCTTTCATCCCAAGGATCCCACAGTGTGTCATCAGGCATGATCCAGATGCTGCCCTCCTGTTCTGAAAGCACATCCACTTATGAGGACATCACAGAAACATGAAATGGTTTGGGTTGGAAGGGACCTTAAAGATGATCTCATTCCACTCCCCTGCCATGGGCAGGGACACATTCCACTATCTCACGTTGCTCCAAGCCCTGACCAGCCTGGCCTTGGACACTTCCAGGGATCCAGGGGCAGCCACAGCTTCTCTGGGCACCCTGTGCCAGGGCCTCCCCCCCCTCACAGGGAAGAATTTCTTCCTAATATCTCATCTAAACTTGACCTCTGCCCATTTAGGCCTATTCCCTCTTGTCCTAACACTACATGCCCTGGTCAAAAGTGCCTCTTACAGGGTATCTTTAGGGAGTGTGGAAGTCCATCTGGGCTTTCTGCCCTGATGGCTTCTTTCTTCATGGATATACTGGTCAGTGTCCCAAGAAATGATGGAAAGAAGAACAACCATCCCATTTATACTCAGTTAAAAATACATCCTAGAGGATGGTCGGAAATACAGCTGTGCCCCAAGGCAGGAAACCTGTGAAAGCACTGCTTCTGCAAAGGGCAGTATTTGCAGACTTTCAGGGACTGAGTTCATATCATATCTTTGAAAGAGGACAAATCCATCCCCAAAGGTGACTTACTGAAGGGAAAATAGACTGAACAGAGGTTTGTTTTAAAATCTGAGATCCAGTAAAAACTACACTCTGAACCTGAGGGTCTCTGACCAAATATGAATACCTCAGCTGTAGATGTTTGTCTCTGAACTTATTTGATAAACCCCACTAGAGTCCAGGAAGACAAGCAGGGGTTTTTAGGGCATAACCCAATAGGGCAAGTGTAGCAAATGTCTATTGTAGGATGAGGTACATTGCTGGACTGTAAAGGGAGTATTTCAATATTATTCAAAAGTAAATGTCCACGTTGCAGACGTCTGAAGTTAGGAGAGATGAATCTTACCATGTAGCAGCACCTGTAAGCCCAAAACTAAACAAGGGATCTAACCAGACAACAGGAGTCCTTCTTTCATCTTGGCCAACACCTTTGTGTTCTCTGTCCTACACCTTTCAGAGAAATGGAGAAGAGGTGGCAAAGAGCACTGGGCTCTTTGTTGCTTTGGATCCAGGTGAAAAGGCAGTGAAACAGGCCTTGCCAGAAAATCCTCTAAAGTAGCCAAAAGTTTGCTTAGTTTAATTACCAAGGCCAGAAGGGAGTATAGAAATCAGCAAGAGCAGAACCAGGGATTCACACCCAGAAATAACAACCTTGATATTTAGTCCACTGAAATAAACAGAATGGGCTAGAGATGGGATGAGAAACAACAATCTTTGAAACACAACCCATTTTAATGTTTCTTTGGAGATCACAATGAGAACTGTGGAATTACAGGATGAGATTAAAGTTTCCTATTTAGCAAATTAAAGAGAGGTTTTGAGCCTTTCCAAGAGCTTCACCCAGCTTCAAAACAGAGTGGACCAAAACTAAGCATCACCCAGACTAACCACAGCTCTGGTCAGAAGAAGAGATCCAAGAATATTCTCTCTGAGCACCTGAGTCACAGTTGATGGGAGTATTTCCACTGACTTCCCTGGGTTTTGGACACATGTGGAGCTTTTTCCCCTTAGATAGACAATCTTAGACCCCTGCCTAAAGCTGCTAATAGAGGCAGTGTTTGCCTGTCTGCATTCCAGAGCTAATGCACATTCCAGCCCGAGGAGGACTTTGCCTCACCTCCGATGCACAAGGTCACCTCACCTTTGATCCTCGGCGCTGGCGTCAGGCTACCCCCCCTCCCCGAGGAGGGCTGGGGAATGACTCAGCAGCTCACTACCCGCTCTGCTTCTCCCTTTAACCGGATTTTTTGCTCCAGTGGAGCTGTTCCCAGCCTGCCTGAAGCTCACATGCCCGATCTTGAAGCGAGCCAGAGCGCAATTATCCAGCAGGTGTAAAGCCAGCGAAGGCCGGCGCAGCACGGCCCGGGCGTGCGTCAGGCACGGTGAGGTGGCAGATCACTGCTGGCGTTACCACGGGGATAATAACACAGGAGAAGGGCATCAGGTAACAACGAACTGTCACATGTCACCTTCACCTGCTCCACCTCAGCAGGAGGAAGGGACAGTGAGCTGGGAACACTGAGGACCTTTGGGAGAAGTTTGATGAGTCCTGTTTGTGTTGCTAAACCCCCGCAGTGACTGGTTCTCCTGAGCTCACAAGACGTGTAGCAGGAACTTGAGATGGTCAAAAGCCACAAGATAAGCGACCGGTGGAATGACAGATTGAGGATAGGGCTTGAGAAGCAGCACATGGACCAGGTTTGTCAACAGCTTCCTAGCTGCCCAGTGCCCCTTGTGAGAAGGGGTCTGGCCATCTGTTTTAGAATTACAGAACCGTTTGGGCTAGAAGGGACCTTAAAGACTATCTAATTCCAACATCCCTGCCATGGGCAGGGACAACTTCCATTAGGCCAGATTGCTCAAAGTCCCTTCCAACCTGGCCTAAAACACTTCCTGGGATGGGGAATTCACAACTTCTCTTGTGCCAATACTTCACCACCCTCACAGTGAAAAATTTCTTCCTGTTACCTTACTTAAATCTCTCCTGTGCTAATTTAAAACAGGTATGGCTCAACACACAATGTGACAGCCCTAGGTGGTCCACGATAGTGACTTTAGTAGGAATCTTGCCTGGAGTCCTGCCTAGTTCTGCTTCACTCCATATCACTGGCTTCCCACAATCACGACTCATAGAGCCCCACTGATCACTGCCCCACATCCCACCACATCACACAGCACAATTCAAAGCCCTCTAGGACCTGGCTCTGAAGACCCCACAAGTACCCCCCACACACCTGCTGCTGAGATTCTCCCTGAATTTCAGCCATCATTTATGTACACTAATTAGTACTGTTTGGAACCCTTGAGAAAAGCATGGATAAATACTAAGAAACTACTTAATGCCCCAAAGCCTAAAACATCTTGGCTTTAGCTGGTTTATGCTGTATCATAGTATCCAACTTGCAGCATAGGGCACAAAAATAGCTTCCAATGATATTATCACTTTGTTCTAATGGGCTAAATTCAGCCCTGAGGGGCTGTAGAAATTAACGGGGTTTGGCCCAACATGTAGTTAATGAGGATGGTCTATTTCAAACCCATAAGGTACCACATTCTGCCACTACAGATTGGCTGGGAATAACTCACCTCTTCAGAGACACTGTATTCACTTGCAGCCCTGGCTATGTTTGCTCTAAATAGAGGCAGCAAAAATAGACATCAAAAACAAAAACATTTCTTTCAGACTCCAAATGCCTCTGGCTCTGATTTTGATCTTGCATGCAGCAGAAGCTCAAGTGAGTGGAGAGGTTTATTTCTCATTTGTGTCAGTAAAAATGAAATGGCCCCACTATGTTTAACACTGCTTCAGGATGAAGAACATTTAAGACAGTATCTAACAACTTAGAAATCATTAATCTTGGTTGAAAAAGGCTAACCTATACTTCTTCCAATCTCTTCCTATGGATAATCTCTTTGCATCTTTTAATTTCTGTACCCACTTAGTTTCTAACTTTCCCTGCCCATACAGCCAGATTCACCTTGGCAGAAGTCCCTTCTCAGGAGCTTCAGAATCAAACTCATCCAGCATCAGATTTCTAGTTCTGCACAACCCTGTCCTCATCTCTACAGAGCTTGTTCATCTAGCCAGACCATTATGTGTTTACCTGTTAGAAGAGGTGCATAAGTATGTTTTCTTGGAGTCTGCACTGCTGCTCCCTCCTTTTGCATCTCAGTCTTTGCCCCCAGCTTGAACTTGACCTTTAAGCCTTTGCTGCTGTTTGTTTGTTTTCAAACAGGGCACAACCACAGAGCCTCAAAATATACCCTCAATTCCTGTATCCCAACTCTCCATCATGCCTTGTATTTTCCACAAACACTCTAAAAAAAGCAGAATGCTCCAGAAAGTACAAAACTTCAACTCAAGTCATGTCAGGTCTTTCAAACAGTCTTGTAATTTTTAACGTGGATGATTTGTGTAAGAACTCTCCCAACTTCCCTCTCCCTTTCACATCTTATCCCAGCTGTTCTTAGCTGAAGAGGAAACTGAGGAAGGATCTCCCCTGAATGTCTGTTTTGGCTTCCTCTTGGAGTGGACTGAATTTGACCAGGGGACATTTTATGGTCCAGAACCCAACTGCCACAGTCCAGCTGTGTCACAGTTCTCCAGCCTGCAGAAAAGGGTGACTCCATCCAGACTGCCTATGGGGAAAGATCCCTCAACCATGTGAACTTCAGCTGGAGACTGCTTGGGACAGGTCTAGGTGACCTGGGCCAAAAGTTGTGTCAGGGATAATTCTAAGAATAGAAAGCAAATTCTAGGGGCTCAAAACTATTTCACTATTGTTGATGTATATTTTAAAACCTTCCCATCGGTATGTAATGGAAAATCCTACTGGATCTCTTTTTTTCCTGGATTACTTACTGTTATTTTATGAGTTGTTCTTCTTTCCCCAGAAAGAAAGAGAAGTGTCTACTGCTGATGAAGTCTGTGCTGAAGAGGAGCACATCCACCTCTTTTCTTTGGGGTAAGCTTATGATTTCCTTCTTACAGCTCATAAACTTAACTCCCCAAACTTGCTGACTTTCATCAAGAGAGACAAGGGTGGGACTTGGGACTGTGAGCATGGGCTCACATAGACTACAGCTTTGGAGATGAGGACTTTCCAAGCAGGAGAAGGAACTCAGTGCCTCCCTTCCAACCCAGAGGCTCTGCCTGGTTCTTCCCTGATACAGACAGGCACCTCTCAACACCACTCCACGTTCCAGCAAAGATGAATAGGGTGATAACCAATTTATTGTGTTTGGTCTTTTACCACATCCAATCACAGTCCATTAATTACTTGGATCACAGAAAATACAGAGCTGATTTGAGATTCTCGTCTACTTAGTAATTTGTTAACTTCTGATAAAACTGAGCTTTGTCTTCTTATCTCTCTTTGCCAAACAAAGAGGCCAAGGCCAGCAAGTGAACCTCATCTTTCATACTACCCTTTTGATTCAATCAGTCACATATTGTAGTTGATCATTAAATTTTGTAGATAACTACTTGCCCTCTATTCTAGGATGTAAAAAATGTTTGGCGCACTAACCAGCTAATGGGAAGGAGGAGGAAATGCAAAGCTCCACTGATACCACATCTTTGTTGTCAATTTATTTGGTGTAAAACTGGCAATTCACAATTCCACAATTTATTTGGTCCCTAACCAGGTGGAATAGCTTGTCTCTCTGGAATGAAAATAGTCTTTATCCTCAATATACATCCATTATACCACATTCCCCAGGGATCATTCTAATACGAAAGTTTCTCAACAAACAAATCTCATCATCTTATCTTTTATCATTATGATTTCTGAATCCTCAAAGCTAATCTTTCTTCAGGGAGCTGTGACACCACTTACTACATCTCACAACTCAGGTTTAAGGCCTAGGTCTTACTCAGAGATGCTCTGTGTTTTTTGGGAACGTTCTCTCAAATACAAACACCATCAGGTCCATTTTTCTGGCTAATGCATCTGCTCACATCTGTCTGGCCTGTCACTTGGAGGATACTAGTACTTTCTTGGGAACAAGATGATGTCTCTAGCCTATGCTCTTTGAAGTCACAATTCCTAATTTGTCACCACATCTAAGGGAAAATGGAAATCTTGAAATTTTGAAAATCAACTTTAGAAACTTCACCATCAGTTCTGAAAATCTCAGCTTTGGACTGATGCCCTAACGGTGGAAAGACCTGACTTCATTTGGTGGCAGTGGATAAAATTTTGCTCTCAATTTGAACAGCCTAATTTTGCAGCAGATTTAATTATTCCCTGCAAACATTTCCTTTGGCTAAGGGTAGATCATGACCTTTCTCCCACCTACCCAAAATCTTTGGCAGCAGTGTGTTTATGGCATCATGCACACAGCAAGCAATCACCCTGCAAAACAGGAAGGCAACTCCACAGAGCGAGTCATTGCCAACAGCCAAGAACTGGTTGGTTAAAAGGGTGGTTAATATTCTGACACACTGAGTGGTTAACAACATGTCAAGTGGCTGTTGAGAAAATGCTCATATTTACTCAGAGGTCAATTATTCACTCATAAATTTATTGGTTTAATTTCCTTGTAGTCTATTTCCTCTATTACATATTCATAATCATCTTCTCATAAGTTCTCCTCCTACAGCTACTAATTATTCTCTATGTTTGCCACACACCCTTTTGTGCCATATAGATGGAGAATATTAATTTCCGTAGAGCAGAGATTTTTTTTTAATTAAAGCAATGTTCTTTAGAAATAAATGCAACAACCATCAATTAAACTCAACAAGTAAGGAAAAGTCATTACACAAAAATGCCAATCAAAATGCTGAGCTGAAATTCAAATGACATCAATCACACTTCTGTCATTCCAAAACTGTGATTTAATCAATGCAAAGTCCACAAGGCTTCAGTAAGGGAACCATTCTCACACATTACGTTATATTTCTCTGGAAGACACAGTTACCAGCTCTGCACCTGGAACAATCAAACATCATCTCAGTTACTCTGGGAAAAGGTGTGCAAAAGGTCTGCTCCATGCTCTGGGTGTGAGAAATCAACACAGGACTCTGCATGGTATCTTCACTCCTCCATGTGAACAAGAGCAGGTACAAATAACTGAAGTATTTGAAATATTTCACTGAAAATAAGGGCTCACATTCCTTGGGGACTCAGAACTATTTACTTCTATGGGAGACAATCAGGTGTCACTCCTTTTTCAATGAGGATCTTCCAAGATGCTCAAGCCTTTTAAGGTCTGCAAGGGAGTGTTTCTGCATCAACACTTCTGTGTTGTGTTTAACCAAAGCAGTAAAGAGGGAACAACATGGTCACCAAGAAACTAGAACTAGATTAAGAAAAGTAGTCTGGTGGGACTTAAAAAATTTAAGGGAACAGGGTAAGAAACTTGCAACTCAGTAACTAGTAATCATGGAGTATTTATTTAATATGTCTACATGTTACATAGGTCTGAACAGTTACACAGGTTCATACTGTAGTTACACAGAACAACAAAAAAACCCCATAACATGCATCTTGCCAATTGTGTTTGGCCCCGGGCTAGAAAAACTTCTGCAATAGAGGAGTCTCTTGGTCCAGAGGCTGGATTGTGTCCTGGAGCTATCTCATAGATCTGTTTTCCAGAATCGCGGCCAGACGCACACAACTCCCATTAAAGTAATTGATTGCTCTGTGAGCTTAATACTTCAATATCCCGGGATCTGTAGATTACAGCACAATGCACTGCCTCGTAATATATGGCAAATTGCACTGAAGTCTGTTGGCACTGGCTAAGTAAAGACCAAAGAGAAGATGGATATCAGAGTCCAGGAAGAGGCACGAGGGATATTTAGAAGCCAGTAGCCAGCTATGCAGAGTTTAACCTGTCTACAATATTTCTGTGAGGGCTGCAAGCAGAAAATCCCATCCCATTATCTCCAGAGAGGAAAGAGGGATCATGAAGAGAGAAGGGTGAATTATTAAAGGATAGGCCAAGTATGACTGAGAGCTTATTAAAAAGGGAGGAGGATGGGTAAGCAGAGAAACAGCTTGCTAGGCTGGTTCTATTAAAATCTAAGGCCAGATCCTCTGTGTAAATTAGCATAGCTCCATTGACTCGGGTCGACTGGTTGACTTCTCTGGCTTTATGGCAGTTTACCAGCTGACATTTTAGCCCATTAACTTGAAGCATTGCATGTTTTCCTGGGAGCTTGGTCTTTGTTCTGTCCCCCACTCTTTTTTTTTCTGCCTGAACTGACAAAATTCTTCAGCTGAAACATCTGAGGAACGACATCTCATCAAAGATGGACGTTTCCATGGAAATATCTGTTTCGGATGAAATTTTTTGAGTCTTTCACAGATAAAATATAAATAACTGGTTGGACAAGTTTTCAATAAATCAAAATAGAAACTTTGCCGGAGAAACTGAAATGTTGTTTGGGTTGCATTTTTCCTCTGTTTTCTCAAATAAAGAACATACAATGCCTGAAGAAAAGAAATGGCCAAAATGAAAATTTGCTGAAAAACTTCCAATAGGAGACAAAGCCCTGTATTGGGTTATTCCCCCACAGATGCCAACATTTATACCCCTGAGGGAAGAAAGAGATGATGAAGAGCTGACGCCAGTGAATGCAAGGCAGAGGAGGGAGCGATAAGCACTCCTGGTTTTTCTCTGGATGAGAGCCTTTTCTTTTTTCTCTCTCTTTTGCCTGCTCCTTCCCTTCCCACTCCTTGCAGCTAGTGCATCAAAATGTAATCTGGTAGAAAAAAAAAAATAGAGCAAGCCCTGCCTCCCCTGCACCAGACGTTGCTGATAGAGAGATCCTCTGACATGGATCCAGAGGGTATTTTCTTCCTCATTTTGAACCCTGATTCACCCACACAAAGGGACCAACATTTAATCACATGGAGAGATGCATTCCAGGGGTGAAACTGCTGGGGCTGTTTCCTAAAATATGATCCTAAGGTAGAAGAACTGGTTATGGAAGATTATGCCCTGAAAACCATTTTAAAAATGAATATGTAAAATAAAATAAAGAGCTCTGTTCAAACACCTAGAGGAGTCTGACCACAATGGAAGTTGGTAACTACATCCCTGAGAGTCTCATGGGGAGTTTCATCCCAAGAATATTAGAGGAGTAGGAATCCATTGAGGATCCTGAACATACCATTACACCTCCACATCTGCTGGTAGTCCCATACCCCAAAACAGCACTGGGGAACCACTCCTGGGGGTCTCAGCTTGATACGTGCAGTGACAGTCAAACTGTGATTTGCAGTGCCAAGAGATTATCGGAGATACAAGACTCAGTTGAATATTTCCATGGCTTTACCTTACATCAACTGCCCAGAAAGCTCTCCATTCATAGACTTATAGAATCATAGAATGGTTTGGGTGGGAAAGGATCTTAAAGACCATCTCATTCCAACCCCCTGCCATGGGCAGGGACACCTTCCATGAGACCAGTCCAACCTGGCCTGAAATACTTCCTGCAATGGGGAATCCACAACTTCTCTGGGCATCCTGTGCCAGGGCCTCACCATCCTCACAGGGAAGAATTTCTTCCTAATACTTAATCTAAACGTGTTCTCTGAGTTTAAAACCACTTCTCCTTGCCCCATCACTATCTGCCCATGTGAAAAATGTTCCAACTTAATCAATCCCTGGTTCTGGAAATGAAGTACCAGTTTCCTTGGCACAGTTCAGAATACCAAAAAAATTAAGACGCCTCCTACGACTGGGGAAGAGAGTTTGAGCTGCCAGCTGCTTTGAACATTTGTAGAGGAATGCTTGGGGACTGGGTTGCAAACACAGTGCTATATTCCACCTTCCAGCAGCCTGAAGTGTGTTTGGCAGTATACAAGAGAGAACTGCTGTTGGTGTGAAAGACCAACCAGAACAGGGTCTAATCCTACGCATGGATGGATATGGCCACACCATTTTACTGGTGTGCATGAGGTCCCATAAAGAATATGTCACTCGACTTACTTTTCCAACATAAAGCATAAAATATATGTTTAAGTCAGTGCTCAGCTTTAGGCAGCGCTTAGCTGCTGACCAGCATGGAAATCCCATCTGGAAAAGACATGCAGATTTGTCATCACTGCCAAAGTGGTTTTCTACAGCAAGTGCTAAGGCAAAATGAGACAAGAACTACTTCTTTTGGTGCAGGCAAACTTCAACTTTTTCTGTGAGCCTGTTGGGTGAGGTCAGCCAGATTAAAAAAAAAAAAAAAAAAATGCTAAACTAAAAATACCNAAAAAAAAAAAAAAAAAAATTGCTAAACTACAAATACAATTAAAACCAAAGAGGGTGCACTGGGGGTAGGTGTTATTCAGGGTGTTTGAGGGGGTGCCAGAATCTGGCTCTGAATAGTTTTGATTAACAAACCTGGATCTGAATTGCTGGAGAACTGTTCATTTCGTTAAGCCATTATTCATGGCCTGTGACTGGTCATAAGTAATGTTCTGCATCCTGATGAGAGGATTGAAGCTTACGCTGGCATGATGAATGCCTGACAGCAGATAATGAATAGTGTACTTCCCTCACAATTCACAAGTGCTCCGGGGTTTCTGAATTGTAAACTACCAGGCCAACTCACTGAACAAGTACATTGAAATAACATTCCCAAAAGCAGCAGGATTTCAGCTGATTCTCTATGGGATAGAGTTTAATTTCCTTAAATCAAAGCAGTACAGGTCAAGCAGGTGTCCTAAGAAATGCTTGTTGGTTTCGTCTCAGGCTCAGGCAAATACAACCCCATCCTCTAAACCACAAATCCCTCCTCAGGGAGAGAGCTCAGGGTTCCCCACCAGGCCAAAACCCAACTCTCCCAAAAAGTACTATCCCTCCATGACTCCACCAGTCCCACTTGTAGCTGGAGCTGTTTAAACACTTGCAAACAGCAACCCACATGGTCACATAAATAGCAGCCAATGGAAGCCCGAGTAATTCATTTATCAGTATATTGGCCAGTGGACTGTCTTAATTATTTAACTATTCTGGTAAAAGCTAATGCATGAAGAATCTAAACAGTGTGTGGATCTTGCACAGGGCCTTCAGCCAAGGGGAAAATTCAGGCTGTTCAAAGCCTCCCCTGCATGCAAATGGGATGCAGAATGTTCCTGCTGCGTGGAGCTGCAGGAGGACTGGCCAGGGGCAAAGCATTGCAAGGGATTCTTGGACCAACACACTGCCATACTGTTTTCCAGCTTTATCACAGTCTCTAAATACCAGTTGGACTTGTACCCAGTCATAAATACATCCCCAACTAAACATAACACAAGAATGCAAGGAAAATATTTCGTTTACTGACCCAAGGGGAAGTGAAATCTAGGATAGCTGTCCTGTGAAGCCTGGAGAAAATCACCTGGGAGCATCAAAATGCAGGTGCTGCAGCTGAACGCTTGACAGACAGCCACGTATAGAACACTTTACCCATAGCAAACAAAGAAAAAAATTGTTTGGCTTGAGATATTTGTATTTCACAGGCTGATCTCTCAACCAAGCTGAAGAAGCAATTAATTGAATTAACAGGGCATATCAGTCTCTGGAGCACTCAACACTGTTGCTGCGACAGGCCTGCTGCCCACACATCTTCATCTGAGAGCGCTGCACCTCTTTGCTTCCACTTCAGCCACGTCTTTGCTGTGCATGACAGCCCTGGCACTCATTAAGTTGGGTGGCTTGGGACAGGCTTTAAGTTGGGAATGGCTTCTGTGAGAATCTCAGTTCAGCGGGATCCTGCTGGGATGGCGAATCCAAAAATAAACAAGCAGAGACTTCCCGCTGACCCAGTGACCCAGCCTCGGTTACGTTTTCACACTTGGCACCTCCCTAACAAACGATTGCTCTGTGGCTGCGTGAGGCCATCGTGCACGCTCCGTGAGCCCTTTGTGTCTGCTCACAGCGCCGAGCTCCCGCATCCCTCTGATCCACACCGGGATTCTCTTCCTGACGGCTCAGGGATAGGACCAGGAGTTATGGACATTGCCTGTCTTCCAGGAGGGGTGCACAACTTATCACACCACAGCCCTTCCTGTGCCTTTTCCAGGTTGGTTTTCAAGCTCTTAAAAGGTAGCTTCAGCCTTAGACAGGAGAAGGAGCAGACTGGGTAGTCCCAACCCTGCCAGAAATTGCCTGTGTAATTGCAGTTGAATTACTCTTTCTGTGCTTCAGTTTTCCACAGGAAATTATATTTCCTTTGACACTTAAAACTGTAGATCTTTATACTGTGGGTCACTTCCTACTGCTTTTTGTACAGAACCCAGCACAACAAGACTAATTTTGACAGGATTACTGAATTATCTTGATCTCACAATCAAATATTTTTATTAAGCTCAATTTCATCCTGGTCGTCCTGCATAAGTGCTTCTTCCTGATGCTTAGACACTTCTGTTATTTGTAGATATTTATCAGGGAACATTTTTCATGGCCTTTTTACTGGAATACAAATTCTGCAGTGAAAAGTGGAGGATATTGCTCCAAACTATTGGTGGGTGGCCAGTGCCTCTTGGCTTTGGGAATCACCAGAAACCAGTCAAGCAGCAGCGCCTGTGTTGCTTTACATATTCAGGAAAGCAAAGTTATATGGAGCCCCTGGTGCATTCAGAACTGGGTTCCTTTTTATTACACAGGCAGCAAAAAAGACAATTGGAGAAGACAAAAAAACTATTTCCAAGGACAGCCACAGAATTCCTTTAAATCATCTCTGCTTTTCCAATATCTAAAGCTCCTTTTCCCAACCAAGGTCATCAGGTTTCTTTGCAGCTCTCCAGCAACCAGGTGCTGAAGACCACCCTATATTTGAAATTCTGAGGGGAAAGAGACTAGGATTGAAACGTCAAGACTTGTTAGGAGTTTTTCTTCAAGGATTTCCTATTTCCTTCTCTTTCTGTCATTCATTTTCCTTTTCTCTGCCTTACCAGTTCCTCCATCTACACTTTCCCCTCATAGCTTGTGTACAGAATTCACAGATGCCTTTCATAAATCTGTCCTCGTTCCTTCACTCGTTCCTCCCCACTTTGACTCTGATTTCTCCACTTCCAGCCACACAGACCACACCACATCATGAAAAATGCTCTTTCACATTCCTGACACTCTCAGGTTGCACTAGCAGCCACATGAACGAAATTTCAATTAGACAAATGGTGCGAGTGGAAGCGTCATAACTCCAAAGGCTTCAAAGAGTGCCTGTGGTTTCCTTGCCAGCATTCTTTGTGGCAGTCACTCACTGCTAGTAGGGTCTAGTATCAGCCTTAACCAACCAAGCCACTTCACTTTCCACAGCCAGCCCATAATTAAAAAAGGCCAATAGACTCTCGATGATGATGCAATGATATGTTCTCAGGTGCTTCTCTAGGCACGCGGCCAAAAGCTAAGTTACCATTTATGCAGTTTGAAATGAAAGGCACAGAATTAAGCCGTGACTAGAATTTCTCATTGCAATTCTTAATAGTTTTGACTTTATTTTTCCAACAGTCAGCAAGTTTTTCCTGTGAAGAGTCCTTTAAAAAATAAATTAGATGGCTACTTACCATGACTATCAGTTGACTCAGATGACAGGACATTGCACTTACAAGACCTTTTGTGTTCCTCACTCCTCCTTTTCTGTTTCTCAACTAGGCCAGATTTTACTGCCTTTATTCATACTATTGCTTTATCCCATAGCTCACACTAATGATTTCAGCAGTGACTCCTGGAATAAATTACTGTTCCCGTGTGCCAGGATGACCTGAAGTCCTTGCCAAGGGCTGTTTCAGGCCTTTGTCATGACTTTCTTATCCTGCTTCATCCTCCACAAAGCCAGGACTTTCTCACAGCTCATCAGCTGGTTCCCCCAGAATCGGTAGACAAATACCTTCCCATGTTTGCTGTGCCTCATGGGAAACCACAACTGTGTCACTAACGTGGCATGTATCGACCATTGCTCTTATTAACTCAGCAACCCCATCTTGCACCTATCAGTAAGAAGGTGTTTGTTGTCCTGTTTCATATGTGACAATGGTCAATTCCTCACTGAATCAGGTATTACATGAACACTTCCCACATTTGGGGGATAAAACACACACTTTTAAAAATGGCTACCAGCAGTTGGAATGAGAATGCTGCACATTTAGAGGCATTTAAAAACATGAACCTCTAACACTTATCAAAGCATCATGGGCCCATCCTATTCCCCTCCAGTGAAAGTCCAGCCAATCCCTTTTAAGTGCTGTGGAATCCTCACTGGAGCTGGTGCACAGGGCAGAGCTTAATCATGGAGCCTCTTGCAAATCAGTTGGAATCTTTGTAAGCATAAATCATAGAGCAAAATCAATTGCTTCCGAATCATGTCTCAGAAAGAATTACCAAGAGCATGCACGAAGTCAAATCCCCAAAAGACAGGGAATGCCAGAGCTAAGATGATCATGACCTAGTCTGGAAAGGACAAGCTGCTACACTTGATGCTACGTAGCCTCAGGGGAATGTGCAGTAACTGGTTACCCCAGTGCTCTATAAAATCCACTCTCAGGCTTTCCACGGTTGCTATTAATAGGAGTTATAAACAGCCACAGAACCATAACACAAGATTAGCTGTTGTTATATCTATTTCACAGATAAACTCTCTGACAAGCAGTGAAACTGAAATGGAAACCAAGCCTCTACGGCCGTATTGGCAGGAATGCTGCAGCAGGATACTGGAGAACACAGTGCTCACAATGGGTAACCAGATAAGGGCAAAGCCACCTTTTATCCTGTTCCACTCTTGTGCTCAAGTGAAACAGCAGAACAATCAAAAGTGAAGCCCTGCTACTGTTGACATGTCCCACCTCTCATCGCTCACCAACATCAAAAGGTTGTAGAATCATGGAACGGTTCAGGCTGGAAGAGACCTTTAAAAGTCACCTGGGCCAACCCCCCTGCCATGGGCAGGGGCATCTTCAACCAGATCAGGTTTCTCAGAGACCCATCCAACCTGACCTTGAATGTTGCCAGGGATGGGGCATCCACTGCATCTCTGTAGTATGAATATGGTCTTAGGCTGAAGATAAACAAGTAGTTGCACTGCTTGAAGTTGCTGTTGCCTCCTAAATGTTTGGGTTTTGACCCTGTGCTACTGCTTCTGGAATTTGAAAGATTCAGAGTAAGCCCTGATCTGGTCTAGGACAAATTATTTGGGCCACAGAACTTAACCTGTTGCCTTCAGTCACCTGGGTTTGACTGAGAGAGAACTTTGTTACAAATGTCAGCACCGGCTGATTCCTGGTGGCAGCTCTCCTCCAGCTCCAAGAGGTTGAGGAGCACGTTAGGGCAGCAGGAGACTGTTTAAGCTTGACCAGATGAAGGAGAAGATGCAATGAGCATGTGAATGGGATATTTCACCAGCCTTTGACAAGGCTGGATGGAACCCGCTTTGGTTGCTTGCCAAAAACAAAAAAAAAAAAACCAAACCAAAACAAAACAAAAACCAAAAAACCCAAAAAACCCCACCAAACAAACAAAAAAGCAGGCTGCCTTGCAAAGGTGTAGCATTTGCAGTTAGGTAGAACTGGATATGTCACTTGTAGGTCACCTGGTGATGAGCCCTCAGAGCCTTCCAGCCGTGGGTCACCAGCTGAATTCAACCCAGAACTGAAATTACAGCCAGGCATTTTAATCATATGTTTGCTTCCCTCTGAGTTGAACACTTTTCAGGCATCGTTTCTCCTGGGGGTGTCTGACACCTGGCACAATCAGGCTTCGTCTTAGTTGGGTTCCTTAATCAAAGCTTCTGGGTTAGGAGTCTACAGAATTTTGGGATTAAACATAAATTGTTATTGTTAGTAAAAAAACCCATTCACCTTGTCTTCAGCACTAATTTAGCCCAAGGTAAGGATCTACATTTTCTATCATGTGCACAGTAAAAATCTCAGGGGAATAAAAAACTCACAAGAACTCATAATTTCCAACGTTGCTTTTTCCCTAAAAACCTTTATAAGGGGGAAAGAAGAGAGACAATTTCTGTTACAGTATTTGAAAGCCAGTTTCATGACTTTCTTAGATTGACAGTAATACTGATTCCACCCAAACAACTCAGCCTGAAACAGACAATTCATAATGTTAAAGTTCAGGATAGTTACAGTTGACTGAAAAGAGGACTCAGAATGGAAATTGCTGTACAACTGCTACGTTATGACTTGCTGCCAGATCTGGAGATAAAACTAAAAGCAGCCATTTCTTCTGATTTATTTGGTTCTCTCTTACCCTTCTGTGGAATGACAATAGTAACATCTAAATGATAGCACTGCCTGGAGGTTTCTCCTCTTTTTTCTCCAGGAATAAATCCATTGTATTCAAAGGCACGAAATCCTCAGAATTCACAGCACTCAGTGAAACCAAAAGTGATCAAACAAGCACTAGTTTAATAAATTCTGATATGCACATATATTCCAATAGGGAATATGCTGTGTTTTACTTGGGTAAAAGCAGTGTCCCAGCACACTTAATGCTCAACTGTTTTCTCATCAGAATCCCTTCTGTCATAGCAAATAGGTCACTGTGTGGAAATCACAGCCACGTTTTGAGTAGATTGAGTTAACTTTATGAATGCATCATAAAATGGGAACTTCATAACTTCCTATTGACACTGTTTTACTGTTGCAATTTACCATTCTAATGGCACTATTTAGGAAACAATGACTGAGCTGCAATGAGATAATTAAGGAATAATGTCCATTACTTCAAAGTATACAAAGCAGTAAACAGCTGCCAAAAGTGATTAATAGACGAGGTGAAGTTAAGACATTTAATCAATCTAATAAACCATTTATTGCAAGAATATAGCTGCTTACACCAAGTATGAGACATTTATCTTATTGATACAAACTGCAGTATTTTCCTTTCTTTAGGATGTAATATCACGAGACCTTGATTGTTCTCCCATTAAAGTCAAGGATAAAACTCCCATTGTGGGCCCAGGGTCAAGACTTCACGGAGCTGATACCAATGAAAATAAATGCTTCCTTTTAATGTAGAACAGTTTGCTAAAAACATCTCCCCTCCCCCCACCCCCCCATTATAAAACATCCTGTGGCATTGAGAGAGGGACACATTTTAGTAGCAAGGACAAATGTCAGAAGTCATGATGAAAACCTGGATCTCCTATTAGCTGGTGCTGCAATTCCCTGCTAAGTATTGTTTTGTCTGAACCTCCACCTCTGATCTGTGACAGGGAGATGAAACCATTCCCTTGTTCCATGGGATTATTTAGGATTTAGCTCATGTAGCACACAAAGAAACATAGAAGATACTGTACACACTTCAGAGTGTTCCTAAAGTAAAAACAGAAAGGATACAACATGGATTGCTCTTGATTCTGTAACATCTCATAACTGGCACAGGAATGGGAGTGGTGGGAGTGGGGGAGGCTGATCCCATGCCCAGGGGAAGGGACCTGTTTCCGAGGTTACAGAAGTGTTGCCAGGACAAGAACAGCTGCACTTCCTCAGCTTCTCTTCTGCTTCCCGCTGACCTGCGAGAGTGTGGACTTTCAACTGCTCCTCGTGTGCTGTCAATATCTTACTTTTTTGCTCTCCACCTTAGGCTGGAGGGGTGAGGGAGCTGCATGGCAGCAGCAAAGGGATAAGCACGGGGAGAGACAGCCCTTCCTGGCACGTCCTCTCACCCTACTTCCCCCTTATATATCACCACAAACAGCAGTTTCCCCTGTAAACTGAAGCAAACACCAAATTCCTGACGAAGATGAACACACAGTGAGCTGTCGGACTGGAGTTTTACGACAGGAGTTGCAGAAACAATCTCACCAGCATTAAAATCACACAGACCACATTGGCTCCGGGTGAACATCGTATTTGTCAACCTTGCAAAACGTGCTTTTCATCAGACAAGATGTTTCTGTCTCCTCATCCCTGCATAGAAAAGAGGCACTGGAATGCATGTTCTCCCACCACACATTACAATTTTCCTTTCCCTGCAAAGAAGTGGAAGGTGTTCTTAGTGCTGGCTGACTCCTGAACTTGCTCTGAAGCAATTCTTTTGTCCTAATGGTAGCAGGAAGCTTCTTTGGTTTTACCCAAATATAAATATTGATACAGAAACTCATACCAGATAATAACAGAGGTATGAATTTATTGTTTCAGCAAAAGCTCCTATGCAAATTAACCCTCGGATAATTAAAAATGCCTGCAGTGCCTGGGCGGGTAAAAGATCAAGCACTTGCAGGGTTACAACATAACCAGTGCTGTGATAAAGCTGCATAATAGCTCAGGAGCAGCAGCTCCCAGCCTTCACAGGCAGCAGGGCTAATTCCACCAGCCAACATGTACCAACTCCTGTTCCTCTGCGCCTGATCCAGCCTACAAGGGACTGTTTGTAACTGCAAGACTCTTGTCTGGAGAAGCCAAAGCCAAGGAGCAGGTTGGAACTTGCACAGTTGGATGCAATGCAAGCAGTGGCATCGCACTCACTCCCCGTGCGAGTGTTTGTCATAAGAGTAGGACAGGAAAACCTAAAATACGAGTCCCAGAAACCTGCAATACAGGTATCTCTGCCTGCACTGCTCTGTAGGGAGTGTTAGTTTGGGAGACAGAAAGCACAGGTAGATTTGGAATGACTTTTCCTACATTGAAAAAAATGCAGTGATTTCAAGGCTCACAAAAAAATGTTTAAATCTGTTGACTGCAGGAATGAAACAAGGCCCCCGAGCTGTTAAGTCATTTTCTCCAGAAACTGGATGTGGCACTGCTGCAGAGCAGAAATTCCTCGAGGCTGGGCCCATAGCCTTCTTTCACAGCAAGGAAGAGCTGTAACAAAAACAGCTGCTTAAATTGCTGGAATTAAACACAATGGTCATTTCTGCCACCCAGCTTGGCAGATGAAAGGAATCCCAGAATGGCTGGGATTGGAAAGGACCTTAAAAATCATCCAGTTCCAACCCCTGCTATGGGCAGGGATACCTTCCACTATCCCAGGTTACTCCAAGCCCCATCCAACCTGGCCTTGGACATTTCCAGGAACAGGGAGTCAATTCCATGTTTTTGTTACTGTTAGGTAAAACTGTTCATAGATAAATTTATAAATATTTTGTTAATGCAAATGGTCAGTGGTTTCCTCTTTTAGTGCAAAAAGAAGATCGTTGTAACAAGTTTTACTAAAATTCATGTTGCCTGGGTCTATGCTGGCTTCAGAAGGATTTTCCCCATTTATTTAATTAATTATAAAATTATATCTATCTTTAGTGTAGCAAGGTTACAATACAGGCTTGAACGTACAATAATTTTTTTTTTCTAGGAGGCAAAGGAGGTTACAACTCCTTATTTATGTTAAATACGCCACAATGCTTTTTTAAAGGTTTTCCCTTGGGTTTACACTCTGGCAGCCCCACAAAAGAGACATTATTTGGGGTGGGTTTCCCTGTGTACTTTCCCCACCATTGGGCCCAAGGCCCTGGGTAATGCCAGGCACCGAGGAGGGTGGAAGCAGGACAGGTCCACCACAGTTTATATCTTCATGCACCGGCAAGCAGCAATGCTGGGAAATCCTGGAGAGCCAGACATGCCTTTTAGGAGAAATACAGAGGGTCTTTGCTGTGAGAGAAGCAGCCAAGCCTGCCATCGGTACCTTCGCAGTACAAGAGGGACATGGAGCTCCTGGGGTGGGTCCAGCAGAGGCTGCAAGGAAGATTAATGGACTGGGAAATCTCTCTTATGAGGAAAAGCTGAGGGAGCTAGGGCTGTTTGGCCTTGAGAAGGGACACTGAGAGGGGACCTCATCCTTGTGTGTCCCTGTCTGCAGGGAGGGGGACCAGCCTCTGGTCTGTGGGGTCCAGCAATGGCACCAGAGGAACAGGCAGGAACTGATAGCCAGGAAGTTCCCCCTGGACATGAGGAAGAACTTCTTCTTGTGCAGTAGCCGAGCACTGAGCAGATTGCCCAGAGAGGGTGTGGAGTCTCCTCCCTGGGGATATTCCAGAGTCATCTGGACACAATCCTGTGCCTTGTGCTCTGGATGGCCCTGCTGATGTGAGACCAGATGATCCACTGTGGTCACTTCCAAACGGAGTCATTCTGTGATTTGAGCTACACACTTGCTTCTGTAAAAGACACCTTACAGTCACCTGTAAAAATACTTGACTCCACATGTCTTCTAATCAGATGGTTTATACCTGCGATGAACCCATTAACATTCAGGTCCAGAGAAGGGAACAGAGCTGGGGAAGGGGCTGGAGCACCAGGAGCAGCTGAGGGAGCTGGGGAAGGGGCTCAGCCTGGAGAAAAGGAGGCTCAGGGGGGACCTTGTGGCTCTGCACAACTCCCTGACAGGAGGGGACAGCCAGGGGAACAGGCTCTGCTCCAAGGGAACAAGGGACAGGATGAGAGGGAACAGCCTCGCATTGTGCCAGGGGAGGTTTAGGTTGAACATTAGGAAGAATTCCTCCACAGAAAAGTTGATTAGAGATTACAAAATAGGACGCCCCAGTGAGGTGGTGGAATGACCATCCCCGGAGGAGTTGAAAGAATGCCCGCACGTGGCACTCAGTGGTTGACACACTGGCGCCCGCCCACAGGTCGAACCCGCTGATCCCACAGCTCTTCTCCCACCTAAACAATTCCGACACCGTGATTTATTTTTTCCCGCGCAGCCCCAGGCGGGAAATGGCGGCCAGGCCCGCCCCGCGCCCTCACGGCTCCTCAGCCCCGCCCTCCGCTGTAAGCCCCGCCCCC